>QFDD01007324.1:0-13279 GCA_006871305.1 Vachellia collinsii
GTTTTCTTTTAAGCTTCTCATCCCCACCCTTGGATTAGCAAAATTAATGGTTTAGATTTACGTTTTATAAGTGTATTGGCATAGAAGCAAACGAGTAAATATAAGTTGTTAAAATTCGTTCTATACGTTTCGTAATGCAGCACAAAAGAAAGAGTTTTTAATTTAAAAAATATTAAATATGAACCATTCATTTTTTTTTTTTAATTTTAGGATGAAGATGCGAATAAATAATGGATTATTAAGTCAACAATTGTTGATTCAATTGGTAAGTAATTGATTTGTAATCCATAAAATTGTGAATTTAAATCTTATTACTGATGTGAAAAATTTGTTGGTAAAAGATGTGTACTTTCCTTCTTAGTCTAGAGATATGTCATGATCATAGTAAGTATCGAGATCCAGCTCATTTAATTTTTTTTTAACTAAAAGAAATAATGGATTGTTAATTAATTATTCTTTTTGTGGCCAAAGTTAATCAACTAATTGAAGGATCCAAATGCAGTGGAGAATGATAAACATAGGATGGTGCAGCCATGCTTGGAAGAATGTAAAGTGGAATGCAATTAAACTTGGCGTAGTCGCCAGTTTATATGATATGTTCCCATGCCATTGCGGAACTAATCACGCCTTCTGTGGAAAACGATTTTTTTTTAATTTTCTTAAATTTTTCTGGCCAGAGGATAGTTTGAGAATAATTACAAGCAAACCCATATTTGAAAGGGCTTTTTGGCATAAGGTTAGGAAGCATGGACGCGTATGAAGCTTTCACATGTTAGAGCGTTCAATTCCTTACTCGTTTGTTTTAGGCATTTCACATTCATCCCAATCACATCCTTAATTCATTCAACCCTTCAAACGCGTTTTAACCTTCCTAATCATGCTTCCCTTCATTTCATCTATATCTCCACACACGCTAATACATTTAAAAAAAAAAATACAAAGTCTCTTTTGATTTTGAAACAAATGAAAACAAATATCAATATCATTTATTTTTCACCATATTAATTTTATCACTATTTAACGGCCCTCCAAATGCTTAAAACGACACCTGGTTATAGCCGTGGTAATATAATATTAATAATGATTAAGTATTTTTGTGGCAATAACATTATGGGAAATTACTCGAGTTCCATTTAAGATAAATTATCATGATCAGGTATTAAGATATCATTCAATTGATATGAAGGTAAGTTTACCGTAACTTCTGTTAATATACCGTTAATAATAAGTTATGGTGCATAAGTTAATTTACCGTTCGCAGCACGCACTTGAGTGTATTGGCCCCTAACATTATTATATTGCCGTTAAGGATGGAAGCGATGTTGACGTTAATGCGGTGCGTACCTAGTTTGGAATGGCCCTCGCCAGCTGCCAAACAAACACTTCACTGTTCTCCCTGATTGATTTTGACCCTTTCATAGCTTCTGGAGGGTTGGACGGCAAAGCCCCAACCCTCCTTCCGCCACGCGCCACTCCCACTCGCTCATGGTGATGTCCACGCACCAACCACTACCTCGCGCGCTTCCTTCTCATTACCAGTCCAACGGCTACTTTCTTCTAAGCAATCGCCAGCACAATTTCACACACCGCCTGTCCCTCTCTCCGTTGCTGGTTAGTTGGCCTATTCATTATCGATATCAATCTCACATATTCACATCCTCTCCACTTATAAACACCTTCTTCTTCCTCCTCCCTAAACTTCTCTTCCCGATCCTGCCACCGAACCCCAAATCTTCCTTATGGATTGCTTGGTATTGCCGGTGACGTTGATCAGACGGCGCTCCACCAGTTCCCGCCTCGGCTATCGGCCCCTCGCCCACGATGGCTTCGACGAACCCGACGCTCCCGTCACGGTTGTCGTCGGGAAAGAGAAGAGGGTCTTCCTGGTGGAGCCTTTTGTCTTGCAGGAATACCCGTTTCGGCTTTTGATGGAGACGATGAGGAAAGGGGGGGTCCGTGATTTGCGAGGGGGGGTGGTCTTTGTGGACGTGGACGCCATTTTGTTCGAGCACATGTTGTGGCTGTTGCAGAATGATTCTTCGTCTCTGCTCAACCTCAACCTGAAGGAGATAATTGACTTCTACGCTCAGGAAGATTGTTAGAGTAAGTCTCTCTGGGCCGGATCAGAGTCACTGTTTTGCTAATTTGGGTTCCATCTGAGACACAGAGAGGGGCAACAACTTGTTATACTTGCATACATGGTTTACTTGTTCTTACTGAATAAGCCTAATCAATCTATTGTCTGATCTCCACACAATGACAACAGCAAAAGAGGAACATAATGATGTTATGCAGTTCTTGCGTGCGTTGGGTTGCTTTTACAAGATCAACCACACATCGTTTGCGTCTGGTTGCTGGGATGGGGGGGATTTGGTTTCAGATTTTGTTTGAACTCGATATTCCGTCCCCCCATTTTCAACCCAGCGAATTGTTGGCTAAATCAATACTGATCCGATCAAAACCGACGTCGTAGTTGAATTATTCAAAGTTAGTTGCTTTTGATTATCTACGAATCTTTCTTCTTTCTTAATGGGTCCTTACCCGTTAGAGAGACAAATTTGACGCATCTGAACAGGGAGGAGTGTCTGCCGAACAACAAACAGTACAGGGTTGAGTTGTTTCGCTTCACATCCCAACTCAAAATAATACATATAAATACTACAGCACAAGTGTCTTTGGGCACCAGTACTTGCATCCCTCTGTTTATGATGATGCACATAAATGAGTTCCATATCACATCTTAACTCAAAAAACTTTAAGATGTGTAAAGCGTTTTTTAATCCAACTTTAATTGATACGCTCTCCCACACCAAATTCAAATTAAGTTTACTCACACTTGATCATACACAGGCGCGCGCCATTGGTTTGGGCTCTATTCACATGAACAATATATATATCAATGTCAATCTTTAATACAATAATTATTTGATTTTTTTTTGGAGAAAAAAAGCTAAAAAGTAAATACGTTATTTAAAATATTTATATTTATCATTTTTCTTTAAACTAAATTGTCTGATCTATAAACTATATATTATCTAATAATACACTTAAATAAATACTTTTAAATCATGTACTTAGCTTACATAGGGCATGTTTGTCAGAATGTTAGAAAAGTATGTTTACACAAACCGAGATAAAACAACTCTCATATATTTATCTTGTAGACCGTAAGTCATGTTAGAAAGTACCCTTCATCGCTAATCTAAATGGCCATCTAATCTCCCCAACAAATCGACTGACTTTTATATTAATAATCGAATATGAAGCAAAGAGAGGTAGTATATGATTTGAGACAATTATCTGGTGACAAAAACTCCCAAAAATTGTCCTAGATTGGTGTTTGAGTATATTTTCATAAAGGAATAATTGAAAATAAATTTTGGGCCATCAACAATGGGAAGATAAATGAAAGGACCAATGAATGTAGCATAAGAGAGATAAAAATGATTACATTGATGAATTGGTGTGAATACAATAAAATCTTGAAAAATGAGAGTAGGAGTAAGCTTGAGTGATTTAGAGTGTCTATAATGTGTAGCAAAACTTAAATAAATAGGTGTTCTCCCCCTTCACATAGTGTGTCTGACCTTCTCCCAGAATGTAGGGGATAATCGTCAAATCCGTGGATTTAAATCCCTCATGAGATTTCAGAGGTTTGGGCCTTGGTTCCAAAGTAATTTTTGTGGGCATGCAATGGATGGGTCAAGTCACAAGAGGCAAGTGTAGGGTCACCAGACCCGTCCGTATTGTAAGGCCTGTGAGTCACACTGGACTTGGGCCTCAATTTTGGCATATTAGGCTGGGAGCTCAGGGGCGACGGAAGCTTGTTTACTGTACATGCTTAATTTTTAGTATGAATGTATATTATTTTATCATTCATTAGTACTGTGTAGATTAATATTTCCTAGGAAAGTTCATATATTAAATAGAGATGGAGTAGCAAAGCTGTTCAATTTTAAGGTAGAATTAATGATATTTATAGTTTTTCTTAATTCGTGTAAAATATGTTGGAAGTTATTTATAAATAAAATGGGATGAATAATTCCAATATAATAATTATTGATTATCAACATGAATTTACCAGTTGATTCTGACTTCCAAGAATGTTACAAGGGCCCGATCGATACAGAAAGAAAAAGAAAAATAGAATGGGGATGAAGAAACCTTTTAAAAGACACTTTTCAAAGAAAAATTACTCGCAGAAACTGGTATCTTTTTGGGTCAATGGTTATATGCAGAATGTTTGGCGAAATAGGCAAGAGATTGTTGCTTTCACTTGAGCACCACGACGTGCAAGTTTCAAAACTTAAATTTGAGGACTTCTAGGTAGAATGAGAGAACCTAACAACATGAAACTAGTGCATTATTGACTTCACTTCTTAATTAAAGCTCCTGCACCTTCAATTCTTGATGAGGATCTGATTGCAACTTCAATGCCAAAAAGAAAGGCATGGGTTCATTTGATGGATATTTTGATCATTCTGATTGAACCAAATTTTTACCCTTGTCTTTGTTTCTTCTCGTATTTCTATGTCATTCTAAAACAAATCATATACTTGTATTTTTATCAAAAGTACTGTACTGAAAAAGTATTTCCCCCCTAAATATGCATTTTGTCATTAACAGAGTTGCATGGCAGGATTGTTCCATTGGAAATGAAGTTTGATAAACAGTTCTGTGAGGATACCACATCTTAACTCAGTCTTGAAACTCAAATTTACGAGTCTTTATTATGCATTGCTTATTAAGCTTACCTTCATTTGATTGTGACTTCCCACGTCGGCGATCCACTCACATTTGGACAACCTAACAAGCTTAAAGTAAACTCTCCAGTACTTTGATATAATTATCACTTTGGCCCCATCATGCAACGACAACATTAGCATAACAAAAAGAGTCCACCAAAACGTGGTTATGGTTAATTAATCACTCTAGGTGGGATGCATTCTTAATTAAATAGGGCACATAGCCATGATTCATTATGCAAATAAAAAGAAAAAGGGGAAATCATCAACATGGATCTATAGTAGTATGTATATCCATATAATAAAGAAGCTGACAGCTTAAAAATCAACATAAAATGATTATTATATATTGCACATAACGACGGCTTAGCTTGGACAGATCTGTTCTCATCTAAGTAAGCTTCATTGTATATGAATGACTTTGTAATCATTAATCACCATAGCTTCATTGTATGTATATGTATGTGCGTATTCATACGTATAGGCCTACACACATACATACATAAATATGTTAGGTCGTAGAAGAGGGTGGAATCTTTATTCTCAACTACCCTTTGCTGTCCACACACACACACACACACACACACTCTATATCCTTAAATATTCCCAACAATGTAATGGCCATGTTTAGCAATATTATATTGTTTTAAAATATTTGAATATATTCCCTGAGATGGTTAATTTATTGAGGCAATTTAACGGGATACCCTGATACTTTGTCAGCAGTGAAATGATGCCATTCGGCTCGATAATTTTGTAGTAAATAGGAAACTTATGTATAAAGCTATCACAGTAATAATTTAATCATATATGTAAGAAACTAATGTTCATAAAAAGGGAACATCGATCATCAGCAAGATTTTTACCTTTTGAACACAACGTGATCAACCACCTTCTTGAGTCAAAAGTAGTTAATTTAAATGTTCATCACAAAAAGGGTCGAATGTTGCAAGGAAAAAAGGTTGAGGGGACTTGAAAAATCCTCACCCCTATTCATTTAAAAAAAAAACAGTCTATATACTAAACCAGAAAGGCTTCAGATTATGTGCATAAAATTATTATATATTTCCAAGAATTTAAACCACTATAAGATCGATATTGAAGCCAAAAAGGATTTAATTAATTGGTACTATATATAAATGAGATGATTTACGATTGCGTCAGCTACCTGGAACTCAGATTGATCAGATGCTTTCTAATAGTTATGTGTACCTTCACACTTGGCTTATATATATAATGTTGCTACAAGTACTAGCTATATGTATATGTATTTGTTTGGGAAACTTTAAAACACTTAAAAAAATATTTTTAAACAAGTTGAGATAAAACCTTTCTTACGTACTTATCTGGAACTCCATTAAATAACTTAAAATTATAAACTGATCCAACCACTAAGAAAGAGGATGGTTAGTCCAGTTTAATAATATCTAAAGCATTTGGTATTTTTTTATCTTTCCGTTCTATGTGATTAAACTCCACAAGTAATTAATTCACTATAGTTACTGTAGTATATTGAATTCTAATAAGAGCTTATTTGGAAAGCTTTACAAATTTTTTACATATTTAATATTGTGGTTAAACTAGACTTATATTATGATTTGGAGGAGAATGTCATTTTAGCCAAATGAATAAGTAATACCTATCTCCCATGGATGTTAATTTATAGCAAGGAATTCCAAGATCGAAAGAAACAGTACCATGAATTTCATCGTTAACATCAAATAAATGAGCATGGCAGCAGCATACCCCGGAAAAGATTTAATAATTTGTTTGTATTAGTTTTTGGAAAATGATTGTACGCAATACAAGATAAGAATGTGAGAGAAAGTTTGTCTCACTTTATGTGAAAGTAATTATGAAGGCTTGACAAATAAACCCTAAGAAAACTAAATCAAAGTAGTACATGCCACATGGTATGATACTCCCTCCAGTGCCTAGGATAGTTCATGGATGTGATTTGATTCTAATTTATCTTACTCATGAAGTAATTTTTAACATTATCCTTATTAATTTTATAATTTTTCCCACTCTTATTGTCTCTCACATTTAATACCCTCTAACGTTAAAAAAAAAATAGTATTTTATGAAAAAGAACAAACAACTTAACTAGTTTTTCCAAAGTCTTGTCAGCATTTTTTTTCGTTTGAAAGGACATGCAGAGAGTAATTAAGAATCTAGGAAGGACCAGCTGGCGGCTTGTGATTAGAATTAAAATCAAATTCAAAATACTCCATTAATTACTGCGGCGCTCATAGAGTGAGAGAAAATATTGGGGGTGTTGGTGGCAAACCTCTCTGGGATATTATTGGGGAGCAAACTCCTATTAGCTGAAAGCAAATTGTGAAGTGCTTTATAGAATCAAATTCAAATTATTCTGCGTTTGGATAATGAAGTGGCAATTAGGTTGGAATCAACATTGTGTAATCAAAGCATGGTACGGCTTCAGTTTCCCTATTGGGTGAAATAAAGATTACGACTTCAACATCAGAATTTGCATATCTAGTGGAGAATATTAGAAAGTCAGCTCAAATTACAATATTTGATCTCAGTTTAGCCGCCATTATTAACCTCTCTAGCTACACCTGACCTAACCCACACTTTGCACAAACGTAGAGTACAATCGCCCCTTCAAATAAATGTAGCCCCATCATTTTTAAACTGTCGAGAGAGGCACTGAAAATCATTTAATTAGATAAAACCAACTTCAAGTAATTTCACATATTTAATTATGTATATAATCTTTTCATGTCCAGTGTCACTAATTCATCTCAGATTCTTCATCATCACTGTGTCGACAGATGACAGATATTTGTATGTTCGGAGTCTGAGAAGATTAATTGACAAAATCGTTCAACCAAATACTAACAGCCTAGTAGTAATTATTAGTAAGCTGAAGCCAAACTTCAGGAGTACCAATAAAAGTTTAATTGATTCTGATCAAACGCTTTTCGGCCACTGCATGTTAATTTGACCTTGATTATCATAATTCAGTCTGTAATTAGACTGGACTAATATTTCTACCTGAAGAGGTATAGCCACCACTGTGTCGCTCTAATAATGATATTGAAGTTGTTTTATTCCCTGAGAACTCTAAACATATACACATATATAAATGGGTGTCATAATCTGTGTTTGGAAGAGAGCTAGCATATCAGCATCCCTGTTAATGAAAGAAGTACTAGCTTGATGACGAAGATATGTAGGCTGAAATAAACCCTGGCGTCTGCCAGTTCATATTCGCTTCCACTGTTATATATATATGGGACTCGTAATAAAATAAAGCGGAAAAAGACCACACTCAGTTCTAAAATCTCTGCACGAATTTGTGTGTGTGTGTGTGTGTGTAGAGAGAGAGAGAGGCCTAGCATGAACACATCTATTTATATATCCCATTATTATAACCTAGTGAAACCAGTGACCTTTCATGTCATAGTGAAGAAGGGGCAAATTACATTAGGTTGTACTTTATGTATAGAATAGAAACTTGTACTTGTGTGATGAATATGAAATGGGTAAAATAAACCCCGGGGGGGGGGGGGATCTAAGGAATCAAATAAAATGGGTAACTTGCGACTCAGGATTGGGGCTTCACGTCTATCAACAACAACTATAAGTAGAGTTGTTTGAAAAAGTGCAACTAGCTATAACCTAAATCCTTAAACACCAATTTAAGAAGAAAATCTTTGGCAAATTAAACGTAAGCAATAGCAGAGGTACAGGATGATAAACCCAGGAAAAAAACAATGAGACACTAATTAAGGTAGAAGTACAAGTGTACAAGTCAAACGCACCCGACTGACAAGTAAACTACATCAACAGCAGCAGCATATATAAAGTCAAAAATAAAGACGGAAAGAAGAAGGAGAAGAAGAAACATAGAGAAAGGTCATAATTAAATTAAAGCCCATGAATTTACTGACCTCTAGAGTTATATATATAGGTATATATATATGTGCATCCAATGCGGTTGGAAATTGCTTCAAGTAGACCAGTTTGAGGTACGTATGAGACGAGAGAAGTGTGTTGAGTTGGGGTTTGATTGAGCTAGCCGTGGATGAATTAGAGATCAAAATGGAGGACGAGGGGCTGAGTTGCCGGCCCAGCCTTCCACCGGAATCTGCATATTAAGTGGCAAATTGAAGAAGGGTAGGCCGGAGGATGGGTCAGGGAAAGCAGCCGCTGCCGCCAATCCTTGAGAAGAAGCCGGTGGTTGCATCTGGAGTTGCTCCTCCTGCTCATCCAGCGGCAGCCTCTCGTAAGCCACGTTCGTAAACGAAGATGCGATCACCATGACCGGTCCTGCCGCCGTCAACTCTCCCACCACACTTCCTCCCACAACTTGTCCCTGCCCACCCGCCAAATACACAGTCAGGTTCGTCGCACCTGGCGGGGCCGGCGGTGGCAGGAACGATCCCGACAGCGACAATATCTCGAACCTTCCGTGAAGGGTGACAACGGCTCCTGCGGCAGCAGGCTGCCTCAAGGTCACATTGGTGACGGTGCCACTGCCGCTCAGAATACAGATCCCGCGCTGGCGACGTCGCGCGTAGGTGGCGACGGAGTCAAATACATCGGAGCCACTGGCGACTTCCAGAATATGAGCGCGGAGGGTGTTAGCGCTTTCTCTGGTGATGATGACTGGTGGCTTCGGCTTGTTCTTTGAACCAGGTGGGCGGCCGCGTGGACGGCGGGCGACGATGTCGCTGGGACCTGCGGAGGCTGAGGCGAGCTCGAGGCCTTGGTGGGGACCATCTTCGGAAGAAAACTGGGCAGGCCGATTGGCATCTTCTTCGGAATCGGGTTGATGCGGCTGCTGCTGAAGATGCAAGTCAGGTCTGTGAAGATTTTGAACAAAGCGAGAAGCAGTGCCTAAATCCAGACCAGCCATATACACATCAAAGAGGGAGATACAAAAATTATTACAAGAAAACGAAAACAGGAGAAAATAATTAATATTATTATGGATATTAAATTCTATCAAAGATTAAGAAGTAGCAGTGTTTAAAAAAAGGAAATAAAACTGATTTGTGCTGCTTTTGTTTATTTTAAGAGAAGTGGGAAAATTTTATGCGTAGCAAAAGAGGAAGTAGAAGGGGGGGGTGTGTATGGGAAGTTGAAGAAGATGGAACTGAAAAAGAGAGAAAGAGAAGAAGATTTAACAAAAGATATAAAAGAAAGAAGAAGAACACAGAGTGGCGGAGAATGGAGTGCAGAGAAAGAAAACGAAGGAACAAGATCGGACATAGGGGGGGGGGGAGAGAGGAGCGAAGGAATTAGAGAGAAGACGGAGACAAATGACTTGGCGCTCTCATTTTTTTTATGCAGCCAAAAGCTTTTAAATAAGAGCGAATTAAATAATGATTAATTCTCGCTAAACCAAACAAATTAATTATCATTACCACCAAAATCCCTACCCTTCCCTCCCTCTTCCTTCCTTCCTTTCTATTCGATCTTTAATCCAACAATCATAATTATAACCACTGCGTTGTTCATTTTGTGAAATCGACTAGACCAATCCTTATGCATATATAAAAGTAATTGATGAACTGGTTGTGAAATCGATTTATTTGACCCTAATATTTAACTAGAAGGAACTCGTAAACTAATATTTATGTTTTAAACATTTTTAATTTTTGCCAACTTAAAACATTTTTAATTAAAACACATCAAAGTTGTCGTTAAATAGAAAAATGGTACGTTCTTGCTTGAAAAGTTATCCACTGGTCATTTTTGTTTAGAGATTAAACATCCCCATGCATGTATTGTGTAGAATAAAAAATTAAGCTATAATATTCAAAGCATGTGATCAATATTATTTATTATAGCTTTTATATTGTCCTCGGATTTTGGTTTGGTCTACTACATTAATATATTATATTTACTATTTTAAATTTGTTTGACACTATATAAAAACACTGCATTAACTTCAGGTCTTATTTTAGTAAATTACAATGGGAGTGATATTGTTGGAGAAATAATTAACCGATAACCTACCAAGTAACTTATTATATTATGTAGAAAGACAGAGGCGGAGGCAAGGGAGCAAGTTGGGATGGGTGGTTAATTACTCGGATGCGTGAAGCTTGCACTGAACGCGACGTTGAAATAAATTAATCAGTCCCTTACTCTCAACCTACACATACGTTACTCTTTGGTCTTATTTTAGGTCTTATTTATAAAGTAAACAGAGAAGGTATTTTTTGATTTTATTTATAAGTACTCCATTAAATTTTTGCATCTGATTATACAACCTTACCCTTCATATATTACCTTGTTGCCTTTGTTTTCATAGCTATAATATATATTAAATAAGGATAAAGATGAAGAGTTGCTGAATTTTAAAATATATTTAATACATTTTAAAGTTTTTCTTTAACCTGTGTGAAATATATTGAAAGTGATTTATAAATAGATTAAAACCTGTGTGAAATATATTGAAAGTGATTTATAAATAGATAAGATGACTACTAACTTACTGTTCATCATTGGAACCAGTAAGAGATCAAACACCGATGAATAGATATTCATTATATCGGAGTGGTCAAGGTTTTGGTCGGCCTCCGATATATCTTGCTTTCTTAAAAATCATTTCACACATCTTTCTGATGCATATGTATACTCCACTAAGAAAAGTCATTTCACACATCTTTCTGATGCATATGTATACTCCACTCCTCTGTGTGTATACACGCCATATCATATACTATTCACTGATCCTTAATATAACGTTACTTATTATACAGGAGTTATTTAAGAGAGATCATGTTATATTTACTATAATTAACTAATTTATTTCATTTCCTTAATTTACTAAGTTAGTTAAGCAACTATTGTATTAAAAATATGAGGCGGTAATTTATGTATTTATATGTTGAAACTTAGACAATTTTTTATCTGATTAAGATATTTATTCTTTAATTTTTTTTTCAGGTGGGTTCTTCTTTATTTTTGTCACATGGATGTTACTTGTATTATTTCTTATAATGGTGTTGTTAGAATTTTTGCCGTGATGTTATTATAAGTTGAATTGTTTCGTGGGCAATGGGATCTAGCAAGATCTGGGTCCTGCGACATTAATTTGTTTTGTAGCTTCTTCTTTATGCCTTGTCAAATGGACAAATACTAATGCATAATAGTAATCTGTGTGTGTGTGTTCACTCTCCGTGGAGCCAATAAAGTATATATTTGGGATTCCCAACTTATCCACAAAAAAATTGTTTTATTTTGAAATCATTCCAGCTTTTCCATATTTGTTTTCTCCAGATATTACAGAAAAAAATAAATTATTATCAAAAAAATAAAATACCATTCTCTCTTTTTTATGTAAAGTGAAACAGGTATGGGACAGAAAAATACATAGATTTGCAGGTGATCTAGTATGTGAAAAAAGTTCACCCACTAAATTAATTAGTACTAGCTACCATTGACCTGTTTTTTTCAAAAAACAAAAAAAAAAACTTTTGAGGTTGTTGTCGCCCCACTTAACAAACTTTCTCAATTAACGTTACAGAAAACTTATAATTGTGTCGAATCTTTAGTTTGGGCAAGTACAATGCATATTCCCTTTCATCCCAAATATTATTTCAAAATATATACCTGACTACACAGAGGCAGAGAAAATGAGTGGAAAAAATTAATTTATTAAATATATCAAAAAATTATAATAATTTCAAAATTATTCTTATTAAATTCAAGTACAATAATTACACAGTCATAGTATTTGATTGCAGATATGGGCGGATTAGGAAAAGGATAATTAATGCTTTAAATATTATTAAAAAAATCTTTATATCTCGGATGATAACAGGTTTAGGAAATACGAGTTATTATTGTGGACAATAGAGAGGACATCGATATGAGTGAAAAATAATCCAACTAGCATAGGAGAAAAGGGCACATGTAATCACTCTCAGCTGTCACTCTGAGATGCTGCTATGAACTCTTTGTATAGATTTCAGCGCTTTTATCATAAACTATCTCTCTCTACATATATGTGTGTGTGTGCAAAGTCAAACGTAATTAAGAGCGCATAAATAATTGGTTGGATCCAAATATAAATTGGCAATGGCATTTGATTTGTACTTTCTTACTGGGTTTGTTGGACAACGTTGCAAACAACAGAAATATTTAATAGCAACAGAATATAGACATCATGTGTGTCTGGATGTAGAGTATACTAAGAAGTTCCGGCCACAGTCCACACACACACAGAGAGTAGAAAGAAAAGATGAAATAAATGAATAGTGAAAAACTAAAATTAAAATAAACTAGTGCTTTCAAAACGGGTGGAGAGGGAAAGAAATAATGAGAAAATTGTCACAGCTGTTTTGTTTTGTTGTCGGAGGAATACAATGTATAAATTAAAAAAGAGATATACGAGGGATGTCTTTTGCGGGAGACGAATTTAAAAAAAAAAAAAAGTCGTTAAATTTCGAGTTCTCTCAGCTCTTGTTATAGTATTGCATTTACGTTTTGAGGGATCAAATTAAAAAATAACGCCCGAATACTACAGTTCCTTTATACGTATGGATCAG
>QFDD01007325.1:0-10305 GCA_006871305.1 Vachellia collinsii
TTTTATACAATTAAAAGGGATGGCACTTGTATAAAAAAATTGAGCTACTTGTTGACAAGCTTCTTCCCTGAGCTCTTTTTTAAACTTTTGATTAATGGTTGACTGCGTGCTACCTAGCCCTTTACTATTATTTTTTGAATTCTTCAAAAAACTCATAAGCCCTTTCTCTACCTTTTGAGATTCAACTTGTGCTCCTTGATCTTCTTCTTCATCGACATCAACCCATTGCCTTTTCTTTTTAGTTGAAGCACATTTTGCTTCATAAACATGTTGTAGGATTGTGGTCTTTACTTCCTCTGGAACATTAACACAAGCTTCAACATCTATCTTAGTACATGCTAGATGATGTTTGAATCTATAAATACCACCACTAACAATTTTTCCACAAAAATTGCACTTTACTTTTTTACTATTCCATTCAACATCCATCCCATGTTTCCATTCTACATCAGATCTATTACCAGGATAGTTTTTTCTTGCAGCAATAACTTTCTTCCCAGTATCTTCCTTTGCATTTGAAGACATCTTCAATTTAATATATTACCTACTTAATAAACGGTAAAAAAAATTCTAAGATAAGAAATAATCCAAATATAATTAATAAATTAACAATTGAAGCATATACTCAATTCAAACACCTTCAAAGTTTGATAGAAACCCATCACACCCTCGAAGCAAATATCCATTGAAAGTCTGAGACCTTGAAAATTTGATTTGACATCTTTACGTAAATTCACGTCTTCAAAGTTTTGCCTAATCATATACTCAATTCAAACACATTTTTCTTCACCTAAAAAAAATTAATCAAAGAAATAATATAAATATAATATATATATATAATTTTTCTTCACGTTTTGAAAAATCTTTTGCAATAAAATATAATATATATATATATATATATGCTAGCCACAGGCGCACAGCTACACACATGAGTAACATGACACAATAGGAATATAGGATAAAAGCAATGTTTTAAGATATAATATATATATACACGCACAGGCTTGGGCAAAAAAAATATATATACACGCACAGGCTTGGACAAAAAAAATATATATACACACAGACACAGCTACACACACATGACAGTGACACAGCACAGGCACACAGGACACAGCTACCATCTAGCACAGCTACACACATAGCTACATACGTACACACACACCTGTCAATTTGCTTTTTCCTTCTTCTCTTTCTCTCTCTCTTCTACTTCTTTCTTTCCTCCTCAGTTCAACCGAAACTTGCTCTTTCTCTTCTCTTCTTCTTTCTCTCTTCTCCTTCTTTCACAGGTTTGAAAAAATCCAGCGGCTATGAACGAAGAAGGGATGAAGAAAGCTGTGAAATTGTAAAAGATGACGATGGCGGCAGCTACAAAATGTTGATTCGCAAGGGTTGGGCTTTGTACGATTTTATTTACCTAAATAAATAAGATTTTTTTCTTTTCAAATTTATATTAGTTTGTATATTTGTTTCCACGATTTCCTCTCTTTTTTTCCGGATTTTTTGGTCATCTACCTTCCAACCCTCTAACTCGCTCAACTCGGTCTTCAAAACGCTGAGTTTAACGAGTTTGACCAAGTTAGAAGCGAGTCAGAGCGAGTTTATGTCTAGGACGATTTTATAAGCGAGTTAACATGATTTTCTTAGCTAAAAACGCAAACTCGGTTAACTCAGCGAGTTGACTCGTGAGTTTGACAACACTGGGTATAACATATATAAAGTGGCATTGGCTTTAACCTTTGAAAATGAAATTGTTTATTTGTTCCATTAGTTTTTTTTCTCATCATGTTACACATAACATTTCTAATTGAATTAAAGTATTGCAAAATTTTTATTAATTGAATTGTGTCTAAATTATAGACAATTATGTATAATTGAAAAATTGTGTGCAACGAAATTTTTAATAATTGAAAAAATTATAGATAGTTCTGTATAATAATTATGACAAGTATGACTTTTATATAATTTGAAATTGAGCCAACTTAAATATAAATGTGTGCATAGGAACCAAAACATTTGAAGGGCACCTTAGTCAATTTCAAAAGTTAATTTTAAGGATAATCACACATGTAAGGTTCGCATAGTTCATTAAAAGGGCAGCTTAGTCAATTTTAGAAGATAGAAAGGTAATTATGTCTTTTCAACTAAATTATAAGAGATATGCATCCTCATTCATTAATCCGAATAGTGTAATCAGGATGCATCTATTTGATGTAATCATGATTACAAAATGTAATTCCTTTTACATTACAGAAGCCCAACCAAACATTGTAATTAATCAATTGTAATTGGATTACATGTAATTCCCTTTAATGGAATTAAACCAAATGGGCTATTAGATAGTAAGATAGAAGAGCTCTTATTCACTATATCAAGAGTGAAGAGTTTTTACAATATCAAGATAAATCAATATTTATGATTACAGGAGATAATATGGAGATACAAAAGATAATGAGGGAATGTGGGAGATATAAACATTCATATAATAATATTCATAACACTCCCCTTGGATGTCCATGACTAAATGTATGCCTTGTTAAAAAATTTCAACTAAAAAAAACTTGGTAGGACAAAAACCAAGTTGAAGAAAAGGAGTACAATGTTTTAGATATACTTTATAATGCTGCCTTTTTAAAAATATTTTTAGGAAAATCTAGTCAAACAAAATCTAGATAAGGGAAAAAAAGTACAACACTCCAGCCCCTTCTTGATGATATCAGTTGAGATCTTTGAGTATGCAAAATCTGATATCACAAGTAAACTTTCCAAATATTGTTACAAAATTGACTTGGTGAACATATCTTCTAGACTTTCATGAGAACATATTTTCCAGATATTAATTTCATTGTACTTTTTATGATTATTAGACAAATAGCACATTTTTTATCTATCAACATGTGGATCAAACTTTGATCTACCGATAAGCATCCAGTTTCCATTACAATGATTTCATGTTCTTAGCAAATGAGATATCAAGTTTTATATTGCTAGCAAAACACATAAGCACTTTGACTGTACTAAGACATGATACATATGGACCAAGTATTTCATCATCACCTTCTTAAGGTATAAAGACGTGGTACTTCCAGATCAATGGATGTACTTTATCCATAAAATAACTATAAAACATTTACACAGAAATTTCTTAATACATTGATTCTGTCTTTCAAATATTTAATTTGCATTACAAGGAAAAATTTTGTTCTTCTCAAGTCCTTCGTTTCATATTATTTCTTCAAGCAATTCACAACTTTTGAAAACTCTTTAGAAATTTTTAATAAAATTTATCTAGGAGTTCTAATGATATTTTGTCATTAACATAAATAACAATTACATCTTCAAGAGAAGATTGGATATTTTATATCCTTCCATCAATGGATATATCTACTAAGTTAGTTGTACTGCATATACCTTGATTTCTTTGATCCATATAGATATCTTGATGGAAGTGATTGCTTCTAGCAACTTCAATCCTTTCAAGGAGTTTCATATATTTTGACTGTATGCTTCTAGTAAATTGAATTCTTTAGAGAGTTTCATATGTTTATGTCTAAATATCTGCATGTATTTAATCCTTCATAGTTTTTTTAAGTATAACAATTTTCATATATATATATATATATGTATGTACTACCAGTGCTTTAAATACTTCTGGGATTCATAAAATCATATCCAGAGTTACATTCAAAATTTCGTATACTGCCAAATTGCCAACATGAACGTTTAATCCATCAAGAGTGTTTGGGCTAATAATTCAAGTTAAAATATTTGATACTGTATCTTTTATTTTCAATTGACCAACTATTTAATGATAGATATATAACAAGATCCTAGTTTAATCACATGATATCATTAAAACTATCATTGACAACTTTATCTTTTATTGGTTCTTTTTTCTATGATATAACTTTTTGAGATCTCTTTATCACTGTCAAGTACTGAAACCTCTTTTGGGGTCTTACAAATAGTTATATCTTGTCTCTGTAAATTATTTACTCCTTTTGCCTTTCTTTTGGAACCAATCATCCTATCATGCTTCAGTCATGTTTCTCATTTTCATTTATACTACTTGGAGCTTTTCAACTGAAATGAGATTCGAAGATTCTCATTTAGATTAGTAATTGCATCTTGTAGATGTTTTGTAATATTTAATAGACTTATGGTTATGGTTCATACTATTATATTTTATTGTGAAAATGCATTCTATGTATTCTCTTTTTCAGCTATTCATTTTCTTCCCTTCATGTTGGAAAAATCAAATGACAAACAACTAATCTTACATTTCTAAATCTATTTGTTCCCTCTATAAATATAATTTTGTGTCATATGGGCACAAACAAGATACAAGAGAATTTTTCCCAACATCTATGTTCAGTTTCAGTTGAATATCCATTTATGTGTATTATGTTGAACTAATAAGAGCATGTAATGCACATTCAAAATTTTGAGATGGAAAATGTATGGCTCCTGGCTGAAAACCAATTATAATTGGAGAATTAATAACACTTTATTGGCATGATGCACTTATGTATGGTAAGACATTAAATCAAACCTCCCAAAACTGAAATGGAAATTTTATCCTCATAAGTTTGATCTAGTTATTCAAGGAGGCTTGATAAACATGCATTTACCAAGCATATAATTATTGAAAACTCAAATAACAAGCACTAGCAACTTCAACAAAAGTCATATTGTTCGCATAGTCGATGACCAATGTACTAAATGTAATTTAAACAAATTTGCAAACTTCAAGTTGTAAGTTGATTATAGACATCATTATGATCATTATATGGATGCATTTCTTATTCATAAATGTAGTCTATATTGCGTTTACATGTGTCCCTATATACATATTTGATACTGTATAAATCTATATGTATCTGATTTCAACTAAGATAGCGATGTTCTCATCCTATTTTGTTCTTTTGAGAACAAGAAGCATATAAAAGTTATTGTCATTTATAAAAAATCTTCTAGTTTTTTATTGAATGTCAATATACATTATTTATCATCTTTTGCGTCATTATGATTCGAGGTAATCTAACCAATCATATCAAACAATATATGTGTAAACTCCATGTTTATTGTAATATTATTCTCAATCATCAATAAACTTATTTTATTTTATTTTTTTTGATGCTACCTTTCATTTCAAATTTTACTCACAGGATGCTTGAATTGGGACAAACCAAGTTGATTATCAAATACTCTCCCTTCTTAATTACTACGCTACTTTGAATTACTCCCATCTAGTCATATACAGTTTGGTTTTCTTGCTGCAAGCATGCCTGTTTCTGCTGGATGTTTGAGCATGTTGATGAAGAAATTTGATGTCTCAACTTTTTCCATAGGGTCTATCTTGTTTCATTCATACTTGGTTTCTGAATTTATGTGCAGTTTAGTAAAAGCTTTTAGGAAAACTATGGTATGATTATTGTTGGAATATTAGTTAATCTATACAAGTGCATTGAGCTAATTAATTTGATTATTCCAGATACCTTGTCACTGACAAAACGGAATATTTATAACAAAATTAAGGATAGAAGAAATGTACAAAAAGGAAAAGATGATGGATATAAATCAAATGAATAAAAAGAAGTCAAGCCAGGAGCGTGAATGCATCATTGCTAAAGGGCATAAATGAACATGTAGAAGTATCTTGAAGGTAGAGAGCAAGTCAATTACAGACTACAGAGTTTCGGTTTTTTTTTTCCTTTACTCTTTAATTTCATGTGATTTTGTTTATCATAATTGGGGTTATAGAACAATATTAATGATTTCTTTTATTATGCATTTAGAGTGGGAGTGTAGCCCACAAACAAAGAACTTAGTTTCTATTATTTTATTTTGACTCTTTATGGATGTTGATTTGTGAATATATTTTGATTTCCTTTAATAATATATATCTATTTCCCTTGCTCCTCATATTAATTTTGTGACTACCACTATTAAATCAATTAAATCCATGGGCAATCTTGATAGATTAGAAGGTGCAAAGAGAACTAGAATTAGAGAAATATGCACAAAACATTTAGGTTAGAGATGGTTCTAAATGTTTTCTTTCTGATGACTTAAAATGCAGCTTCACGATTTAATTAATTGTTTTGGTGTCACTTTAGTATTCCTTGTCTGTTTTTGTTTTTGGTCAGGACAAGAGAAATTGACTCATGTCACAGAATATTGTGTAGCGTAAATCAAGGAAACACCGGAAAGAATCATAAAAACACATATAGTAACCATTACATGGAGAACAAAGACAAGCTATTTGATGCTGTTTATATGGGAATATTTATAACAAACAAGAATGATGAGTTAGATGGGATTATTCTATGCAACACAGCGATTGACTAGCATAATAACGTATTACCCTGTTCAATATCATTTTTTAATTACCAGAGACAATTTGCCCTATTCAGCTGGTTTTAGCACGACCTCACAAAACAAAGAGAGAACAAGGAGGAAATCAAGCAACGGCAGGAGAGAACAACAGTAGAGTGAAGGCAAGTAAACAAGCTTACAGGTAGAGCAAGTGAGAAAAGGCAGGAGCAGAGGCTGGAGAGAACAAGGAGGAATAGTGGAACAGAGTGTAGAGCAACAGTGATGAGCGATGGTGACGGCGAAGTAACTGGAGCTCACAGGCGACGGCTGACGGCAAGCGCATGGATCTGAAAGGGGATTGGTGCTCTCGGCAAGTCTGAAGGATGAAGGTCGAAGAAGCAACAATGAAGAAGGGAATGGAGTTATGGAAGTCTAAAACAAACCTAGAATAACTTAGTAAGGAATGTAATTAAAACTAGTTTATAATTATAAAAATGAATAATAGATAACAAAGATATGTGTTGAACTAGTGGTAAGGTAATCAATCTCAAGTATTGGAGGGCCATGGTTCGATTACTTTCATCTTCTCTCCTTCTCTCATATTTTTAATAGGTAAAAAAATAAATCCCTAATTTTTTAATAATCAAGGTCTAATTGAAAAAAAAAAATCCAATCAGCATGGTTTTGTGCTTAGTTTTATTTTTTTAATAACTAAGAGGTAACGAGGTAATTTGACCCAAGTTTTAAATCACAAATTATGCTAGATAACCTGATTAATTATTTGTTAAGTTTATCGATTCAAATTAGAATTTGAGTAATTCACCAGTCTTTTATTGGAAATTTTCATATATTCATATTGGTCTAATTATTTTGATATAGTAATTAACTATAAGTCCTAAGCTTTGTCCGCAGAAAAACATAAATAACTAGAAGTCGCTACATATTGTATCAGAATCTAACTTTCCAAGTTTTTATACCTGTATTTAAAAATTCATAATTCTATAAAAGCCAAGTTGAGGGGTGAGCAAAAAGATCGAAAACCGAACCGAAATAATTTGGTTATTTGGGTTCGGTTAATTTTCAATTTCAGTTTCGGTTCGGTTTTGTTTTAAGGAATATTTTGGTTTTTCAGTTTTTACCAAAAACCGAATGCTCAGGCCTATACGTGTTCATAAGCTTTTTTTCTTAATTTAAAAAAAATCACACTTATATGAAATATCAAAGATAGTATGTTTTTAGCTATAATATATTAATCATAAGATTAAATCATGTATATTTATTGCCAAAAAAAATGTTTTCTTTAAATCACACAACGTATCCATGTTTATGATAAGAGCTAATGTTTGACTGTGCGTGTGTAAAAGTGAGGCGGGTACATTCAAGCATCGAGTTCGAACCTAGTGATAAATATGGCTGTGATTTGAATTTAACAAGAGTTTTATTTGGTTTACGAAAAGTCACAGCACATGTTTTTATCGCCATTACCAAAAAAAATAAAAATAAAAAACTATTTTTCCGACGGAATTTTTGATGAAAAATATGGCAGAATTTGCGAAGGAATCATTCCGTGTGTAATGTCCCACGGAATGATTCCGTGGGTAATTTCCCACGGGATTTCTACCATATTTCCGACGGAAACAATTTCTGTCGGAAATATGGTGTTTTTTTGTAGTGTGTTGTTTTGAGTTTTAGGCCATTGTAAAAATTTCGAGAAATCTGTCATACAAAGGAGAATTTGCCGAAATTTCAATAGGAGTCCTAATATGTTGATAAACCAAGCAAGGTATGTTTTTATGTCATAATAATGAGAAAAGAAAGTATATAGTGTGTCATTTTGCACTTTGGCAAATATCATACATTGGTAAATCAAAGGCTTACAGAGTGTGGGATATCTTATAGTCCGTGCCTTTCACCTCTAAATTTTAAGGTGTAACAGTAAATGTGTGAAGAGTTATTTTTTTAATTTTTTATTCATCACTAGTCTGACCCTAGATCTGACCCACTGCCTTGTCCAGTTTAGTCACCGGTCTGGGTTCTTGTATCTTAGTTTTAATTGATCAAATCCCTTTGTAAGAGTTTGATCAACTCTAAGGTTATCGTTAATCAAATCCCATAATCTACGGGTTTCAAATCCCAGCTCTTGTGTGAAAGAAGTTTTCTTCAAAATTGTTAGAAAACAAGCCTTAAAATGCAAATCAAGCATCCAAAAATATTAACCACAATTTCCTATTACACATGCAATCCAAGTGACCATTCTATTATTGGATCATACATTTAATTCAAAAGATAATTAATCAATCTAACCAACATTTAAGGCAAAAGGACATGAAACAGTCTAAGGTTTCAAAGTTAGGATGCATATCAAATCAGTAAAAGCATAAGTAATAAAAAATGTCCTCACCCCTAAACTTAAATTGGGCAGTATCCTCACTGTTAATGGGAGAAATTGAGGGTCATCTCTCATGCATCTAACCAAAAATGAAGAGATGCTGCACTAGAGGTAGAAAAGACAACATTGACCTGCAAAAGTAATAATATAGCAATAATATAGAGATATAATCACAATTAGACTAGAAAAATCAATAACATCAACAAAAGGTAACATTTGAAACATATTAGCGATGTTGCACAAAAGAATTACTGTCAAAATAAAGTGTCATCCAATAAAGGGTCATAGATAAACTACCTAAAATATATTGTTGAAACAAAAACCACCTAAAATACAGAAGAAAAGAAGAGAAAGTAAACAAAAGAAAAGAAAACAACTACAGCTACATCAATCATCAAGAGGGTCATCCTCATCCATCGTCTTAGATGGGCCAACTTTAGTATTGGCTTCCTTATCCAAGTCAGAAGAGTAGTCAAGTTTCAAATATTGAGCCAAACAAATAAATTTTCTCATTAGCTTGCTTATCATGTCATTATGCTTATCTATCATGTCACACTAATGCTGGTACATTTGTTGATATAGCTTATAAAGGTCCTGCAAGTTGGGGTTAGAAGAAGAGGGTGGTTGGTTCATTTCTTTACGATCATCCCTTTGTATCTCATGATCTTGCCATCCTTTAAAATAGGCTTAATCCCATAGGACATACACATTTCTATGGTGAAGTGTGCAAAGAACAAGTTGTTGTTGTGTTGAGTCAGATTTGTTTTTAGCTTATTATACATGAGACTAGCCAAATCCATTGGTTCACCACGCATGAGGAGATAAATCAAACAAGCTCTATCCCTACAGACATCACTAACATGAGATGTAGGTAAGATATTGGAGGCTAAGAAATACATAACAAAATGAACATCCTTACACAAGTGGGTCCTCTTAATTATGTATGGTTTGCAATTTTTCATTTGCTAGATAGCCATACTAGGATTAGTGAGATTTGTCACCACTTCATTTAAATCTAATGACTATGGGTTGGCAATATAAGACTTGTATGCACTATCAATTATAACATGTAGCTTAAAGAAGGATCAAAATGAATCAACATCAATTGTGTATGATTTCCTCTCACCTTATAATTTGTGGATTTGCAATGTGTAGCATGTGCATAATATTTCCAAACCAAAGCTCTAAAAGCTGGCTTCTTATTGTTGAGATAATGTTTTGATGATGACAAATATGTTTTTGAAATCGTGTTTTGGATTATCAGTTTTCAGAAAGTTTTTGAAAATCTTCGAGTTTTAATGAAATGTTTGAGAAAACTTGAGTTTCGTGTTTTATAACTCGAGTTACAGTGTTTAAAAGTAGGTTCAAAATCTCAAACTTTCAAGAGAACTCAAGTTTTGATTCGAGTTATATCAAAACTCGAGTTCTGGAAATTGAAACTCGAGTTTCGAATGTTGAAAAATGCTTTAGAAATGTGAAACTTTTAAAGGAACTCGAGTCTGAATAAAAGTTTTCTCAAAACTCGAGTTCCCTGTTTTAAAACTCGAGTTTCGTTCCTTGGAAGTCTTTTGAAAATCGGAACTTGCAGTGAGAACTCA
>QFDD01007326.1:0-13188 GCA_006871305.1 Vachellia collinsii
GTCCTCCAAAAAAAAAAAAAAGGTTATATGGAAGGAAGCTGTGCACATGTTTTCGTAAGCATGCACAGGGAAATTGCTAGCTAGGACTTTGCGTGATTGTGATCAAAACTTGAATAGTCTTTTGAGCTTTCTACAGGCTGGATGCAGACGTTTATCTTTATTCTCAGAGCCTTCGTCGAAACATCAAAGGGGCAAAAAACTTTGACCTAAAACTGGAGGGAAAAGAAAAGGGAAGCGCGAGCAATGCACCACTCGGATCACCGTGACAGAAATGATGAGAGCATGTATTTGAGTATTTAGAGTCACAGGGCGGGAAGAAGAAGAGTCTTTAATATATGGTAGCTATTGGATAATTAATTTAATGGTATCAAAGAAGTTAACCGTTTGTAAGAAATGAGGGTTCACTTTTCTTAAATATCATTGTTAATATGTTAAAACCATATAACAACCTTGGTAAGAAATCATTGTGCAAGTGTAATCGATAGAATACTTTGTTAAGAAACCTTATAAATCTGGGAGATAGTTGATTGGAAGCTTATATTCAAAACCAAAGGAAACCCCAGTCTAATTCTTATATGAAGAAGGAGCTAATGCACAATCCTACTGACAAAATCCAAGTTGAATTTCAAAATGAATTGCAGAAGGCATGGCTTTTTGTGGTTAGCGAGAACTTGATAGAACCCAGGTCTCTATGATGACCGCTTCCTTCACAATCGCAGTGGATGGATCCAGCTTCATTGCCTCTCTTTTCGTCACTTAAAATGCTGCTATGTCCACCATTAAACGCAACTCGGCTTGATGGAATAATTCATCGATCGATTAATGATCACGTGTTCATCCATGCTTCAGTGAAGTTTTCTTTTAACTCCAAATATCCCTACTCTGTCACGAGATTCTCATATAGAGTACTGTGGGCAAAATACACCCCAGAGACTTGGTCAATTCGAAATTGTAGTTTTTGCTATTCTGGTCTGTCCAGTTCATGACACCGTCCAAACTACAAGCATACTCCCTCTTACATTCTCGATCGGCTCCTATGCCAAAACGAACTAAATTCTAAAATATTTCTATAATTATTCTTCTGTCGGCTTTAGAATATATGTGCGATGCATATGCAACCTGCACCTGAAAGACTCTGAGGTTGGTCACATTTCGTTTTCATACCAGCGGCCGAAAGTTGTGTACGCAAGAGGCTTGATTGATTATAATTGCAATATGTCTATATTGTTTAATAGCTTTGTGTGTGAAATTCTTTTCTAACGTAAGACTGAAGGATTTGAATCGTTGTCAAACCGTCCGGTTCACTTCATCTCCTTAAAGCAAACCCTGAATACCAGACTAACAACTAGATAATGTATTATAGTAGTTTAAGAATTCATAATCCCTTCATTCGAAAATGAATTAAATGATTAAATTACAGACTCACAAGAGCTCGGCCAACGCCAATTGAACAAGTGTTGCTTTTTACAGTAGCTATGCTCATTAAAGTTTAAGGCTTGACCCCGATTCAAGCTCGTCTTCCTTATTCCCATTGACTTGACAATTATCTTTTGTCAGTATTAAAATTTCCCACTAACCTCTAATGTATGAGTTTAATATCAAAAAAATTATTTAATTCAGTTATCAGTACAGAAAGTGTATTAAATTCTTTAAAATACTTTATTTAATCATTTGTATTTGAACTATTGTTAATGATAGCTTTCTTATGTACAACTGATCCAAATATATAACTCCAAAATATATAAATTTGAAGGATAAATACATCTCACGTTTTAACTTTGAATCAAAATATATAACCTAACTAGTTACTAAGGGAGTAGCAATTGATCTGCACTTGTTTTACCTTGTGCCTTCAGTCTCTGTATGCTTCTGTGAGTGATGCAGCGAACCATCCCACAGTTATATTGCAATTGGCAAATATCTAGATAAACAACAGCATATCACCAAACTAATCTTATGAGATAATTAAGTAGATAATGTATGTGTGTGTATTGGTGGTGGAAAGATCACAGCAAGTTAATGTTTATTGTCAACCACTATTTCAATTTAGAATTGATGGCTTGTTGGAGCCATTGACTGCGTTCATGGGAATCACGTAGGAGTCACTTCAATTTCTCCAATAAGACAAGTTTACTCCCACATGACAGTCCCCTATATAAATTAATTAAACCAGCCATTTCAAGCCCATCATTCTCCTGTGGAGATCCCAATGGCTCTCAAGCTCATGTGCCTGGTTCGTTTTGCAAGCTCCGTTCTCCTTCTGCTTTCATTCTTCGCATCATTATCTCACTCCGTGCCTTCTCTTCCAGACACTGTCTGTGACTCCACCACGTACCCTTCCCTTTGCAAAACTGTACTTGGCAATCAAAATGGCACTGTCTTTGACTTTGGCCGCATATTTCTCCGTAAGTCCTTATCCCAGTCCCGTATATTCTTGAACCAGCTGGATTCGTATCTGCTATCTCCATCCTCTCTGTCTCAGCCCACCATCGGAGCTCTCCAGGATTGTCGCTTCCTCGCCGAGCTAAGCTTCGAGTACTTATCCGACGCCCTCAATTCTGTGCTAAATCTTTATGCTTTCCTGTCTTCCTCTCAAGCCGAAGACCTTGAAACCCTCTTCAGTGCCGTTCTGACCCACCAGCAAACATGTCAGGACGGCCTAGAAACCACAGCTTCGGATGGAAGAGTGAAGGATTATCTTTCTTCCTCGCTCTCCAACGACACCAAGATTCACAGCGTGTCTCTTGCTCTCTTCACCAAAGTTTGGGTGCCCGAGAAGAAAATCATAACATCATGGCCAAACAACGGGATGCATCTGGATTTCAGCAATGGTCGCTTGCCATTGATAATGTCGCCTCAAGTAGAGGCTGTTTTCGACTCCGCAAGAAGCTACAGCAGAAAACTGCTCCAGTCCGTCAACGAAAGTGTGGTGGTTAACGACATGGTGGTTGTCAGTCCGGATGGAAGCGGAAACTTCACAACCATCAACGACGCCATCAATGCTGCCCCTAACAACACAGCTTCCGGTAACGGTTACTTCATGATCTTCGTCACTGAGGGTGTGTACCAAGAATACGTATCCATACCCAAAAACAAAAGGTACTTGATGTTAGTTGGAGAAGGCATCAACCGCACCGTCATCACCGGCGACCACAACGTCGTAGACGGTTTCACAACATTCAACTCAGCGACATTTGGTAATTAATCACCTCATGCATTACTTTAGATTTTGAGTGCATGTTCTGTTTTAACAGGGCGATTTCTTAGACGTGTTAATGTGAAATGTGAATGTTATTTGAAGCCGTGGTGGCCCAAGGATTCGTGGCGGTGAACATTACATTCCGTAACACGGCGGGGCCGAGCAAGCACCAGGCCGTTGCATTGAGGAGCGGAGCGGACCTGTCCGCTTTCTACAGCTGCAGCTTCGAAGGGTACCAAGACACTCTGTACACGCATTCTCTGAGGCAATTCTACAGAGAGTGTGACATATACGGCACCGTGGACTTCATATTCGGGAACGCAGCCGTGGTTCTGCAAAACTGCAATCTGTACCCGCGGCTTCCGTTGAGCGGTCAGTTCAACGCGATCACGGCTCAGGGACGAACGGACCCCAATCAGAACACAGGCACGTCCATACAGAACGCGACCGTGAAAGCGGCCGACGATTTGGCTCCGTCGGTGGGGACGGTGCAGACGTACCTGGGGAGGCCGTGGAAGGAGTACTCGAGAACCGTGTTCATGGAGTCATGGATGGACAGCCTGATCGATCCTGCGGGTTGGCACGAGTGGGACGGCACCTTTGCTTTGAGCACGTTGTACTACGCAGAGTACAACAATGGTGGGCCCGGTGCTGACACGAGCGACAGGGTGACGTGGCCGGGATACCACGTCATCAATGCCACGGATGCGGCTAATTTCACTGTGTCGAACTTCTTGGTGGGGGATGCTTGGCTGCCTCCAACCGGGGTTCCATACTCTCTCGGACTTGCCTCCTGATCGCCTCTCCGCTCTTCCGTAATTATAATAATAACAATAGCATTCAAATTCATAGAAAGATAATAATAATCACCTCCTTTTTCATGATTGTTTTTTAAATGAAATATTAAAAATCACTAGTTATACATTTATATATGTATCTGGATCATTGCACAATACGCCTATTCATAGGTTTTTTTTTTTTAAATATACCAATACAGGATTACTGTAGCTCCGAGGTGATATAGTACAATAACTATCGTTGTTTTGGTTGTGGATATTATGAGAATGGAAGCTTTCTACACAATGCAAATTGTTGAAAGCTAACAAATGAAAGAGAGTAGATCCAAATTGCTGACTGCTAATAAATGAAATAAAAAAGGATAATTGCCTGTTTTAATATTTAGTGACGCCTTTTTACCACGTGTGCTATGGTGGGAGGATTCCAAATTAATGACACTCACAAAAGAATATAATCCGAAAGATGAAAAAAATAAATCTTCCCAGTCACCACCTCATCGATTCATGGATCACAGAAAGCAAAGTATTTGGGAAAAAAAAAAAAGAAAAGAGGAAAGAAACTCCTAATTGGAAGGGAAGGAAGTCACGACAGTATATGTAGCAAAAGGGAATTAAATAGGTAAAAGGAAAAAGAGATTGAGCTGCTCTATTTTGGAAACTAAACCTTGAAAACCCCACTGGCGGATTAATGCAGTAATTGAAAAGATTGTCCTCATTCGAGAAGGTAACAGCTGGGACCCGCGGTTATCGTCATCTGAGATTGCCCAATGTAGTAATCGCCGGTTTAGCCTCTTCTTCCACACTTGCATGCATTCCAAGTATTTCTTCCACGCACACCCACCGTGCGTTACAAATTAGGAAGCTTATTTTTCAATGACTAGCTTTATATTTTACTCTCATTTGTTTTCCTCGGTGAGAACAGCGTTCAGTGATTCTGGAATTCTCATTACAGAGATTCCTCTTTCTCCCTCAATAAATATAAACTCATCAACGCAGCCTTCTGCACAAGCTATATCAAGCTCATATGACTTCCAATACTCTCTCAGCAATGGTCTCTGTGATTCTCCTCCTACTCTTTCCTTCATTAGCTTTTGCAGAATCTCTCCCCCCTGTAATTCTATGCCAGCGTACCCCCGAACCTTCTTACTGCTTGTCTCTGCTTCCTCCCCAAAACACCACCATCCATGACTCCGGGTTATTCTCTCTCCTCCACTCCTTAATGCAAGCCCGCAAGTTGTTGAACTCCGTCAACCAACTTCTCCAACGTCGCTCTTCTTTGTCCGCCTTGGCCGTCGCTGGTCTTGAAGATTGTCGCACTCTTGCCGACTTGAACATAGATTTTCTCTCAACTTCCTTACGAATTATGAATAAGACGGCTGGGTTTTTATCCAATAGCGAGGTTGAAATTGTTCAAACTATGCTCAGCGCTGTTTTAACCAACCATGAAACCTGCTTAGATGGCCTTCGAGGCACCGCTGCTTCTTCTTATCAGAGCCCCGTAAGAGGGCTGTCTTTCTCACTTTTTGATGACAAGAAGCTCTATGGAGTCTCTTTATCCCTTTTCACAAAAGGTTGGGTCCACGAGAGTAAACAAAAAACTGAGTTTTCGTGGCACCAACCTGCCCAGACGACGCAAGTTGTATTTCGAGATGGCCATTTGCTCCTTGCCATGTCGAACGAAACACGTGCTATCTTCGAGGCTGCTAGTGGTAGAAAACTGCACAAGTTCTCTACTGTTACGTCTCACCACGCGGCATTTGTGAAAGATATTGTGACAGTGAGTAAAGACGGAAGAGGTAACTACACCACCATCAACGATGCCCTTTCTGCAGCTCCCAACAAAACTTCCTCTTCCAAAGGCTACTTCCTGATTTACGTCTCAGCTGGAGTTTACGAAGAATACGTCTCAATCGATAAAGAAAAGACCCACTTAATGATGATTGGAGATGGAATCAACAGAACTATTATCTCGGGCAATCACAGCCATGAAGATGGGTGCCGAACCTTCAGATCTGCAACATTCGGTAATTGATTCAAACACACATACAATGCCAAAACGATTTACTCTTTCTCTATTAACGCGAGGATCGTGGATGAATGCAGCTGTGCATGGGAAGGGATTCGTGGGAGTGAATATAACGTTTCGTAACGCAGCAGGTCCGGAGAAACATCAAGCGGTGGCTGTGCGAAACTCAGCAAACTTGTCCGTGTTTTACAAGTGCAGTTTTGAGGGATACCAAGACACACTCTATGCACATTCCATGAAACAGTTCTACAGAGAGTGTGATATGTACGGCACAGTGGATTTCATATTTGGGAATGCCGCGGCCATATTCCAGAACTGTAACATTCATGTTCGCAAACCCATGAGGAAACAATTCAACTCCATCACGGCGCAGAGTCGAGAGAGCGAGGATCAGAATACGGGCTTCTCAATACAAAACTGCACCATTAGAGCTGCGGAGGATCTGGCTGGGACGACGACTTACCTGGGGAGGCCGTGGAAGCCACTGTCGAGAACCATTTACATGGAGAGCTTCATGGACAGTGTCATAGATGGGGCTGGCTGGCACGTGTGGGAAAATGATAATGAGAGTCTCTTGAACAGCTTGTATTATGCTGAATATAAGAATTCGGGTCCAGGCTCCAACACCTCGCATCGGGTTGCGTGGAAGGGTTATCATGTCATTAACGCTTCAGTTGCTGCTGATTTCACCGTCTCCAGCTTCTTGTCTGGGGATTCTTGGTTGCCCCTCACTGGCGTCCCCTACACTGGTCACTTAATTAACTCCTGATTTCCTCAATCCTCGGTATGTTTCTTTCGTATTCATTCCCCTCAACCCTCTAGCCAGGTTCCTATATCATATATATTATTTCTCGTGTTTCTCGTGGATTCTTATTATGAATATATTTTGTATATACTTTAGTCTGAATATATATTTCTTGTTTCTTCCCCTGTTATATTTTTCAATTTTTGTTTATCACAATCGTATTAAATTAATACATGTGTGTGTGAAAAATATGTAAAGTAAGAGTTTATAATTTACATATTAAAATATGAATTTAATGTCTAATAATTAGGTGTGACATCATTAATAAAAGCCACAAACAGATCCGGATCGAGGGAATACATACATATAGTCCACGCGTAATGGGTGAACTCTGTGTTGGTGATGATATTTTTCGAAAAGGACTTACCCCCAGTTTTTTACATCTGTCAGCCACACAAGGACCCTATCTTTGCAACTTTAATTTAAAAGAGGACCAGAGGAAATGCGAATGTTTTACCTGTAAAGGGAAGACGATTTCCTTACGCACGAAGTCTACACCAGCAGTTCTGTGCGCGCGCACGCGCAATTGGTGTCTACTCCTAGGGACTTCAACTTGCACCGTCTTCCTTATTTTAAACCTTCCACAGCTGTCTGCGCTATTAACACTGCACACGAAGCTTCATGCTTTAGATATAGCAACCAGTGTGTGTGTGTGTGTGTGAATGGCTATTGACGAAACAAAAAATTCAAGTGCATGCACATATATATACACATATATTTGAACTCATGCAGATCTGCTCTAATTAGCTCTAACAGCTAATCAAGCGGGACAATTCTAGAAAAGGAAGAAAACGTTGAAAGGCATAGTCCATCCACTGTAATCAAAGCATCGGCCTTGGCCAGCAAGACTTGCTCAATGCCTTCGAGGGAGGCCTTGCAGAGATTGGCGGCATCTGTGACAACCTGGAGCCACTTGTGAGTGTCAAAGGTTTCATCCGATGATAATGCAGAAAGCGCAACAATCTGATCTCCCGCATCCATCAACATGTCTGTGCAATCTGATAGGCCCTGATGAACCTGAGGGCCCAACCTGTCGTTCTCCATCAGAACCTTCAGTTCATATATCATCCCCATCGCGTTCTTGGAGGCCATTCTCAGAACCGATATGGCCAGGTCCTTCGCCGTCAAATTCGCACGCCGTGCACCACCAATGGGTCGGCTTTTAACGTTTTCACACAGACATCCTTCGAAGATGTCTTCCCACATACCTGCTTGATCACCTCCGTAACGCTCTGCTGCTAACCCGCGCTCTTATCTTCTGCGCCTTCTGTTGTCCGAGGCAAAATTACCAACACCAATAACACGTGATATGAAATGCGTTTCATTTTGTTCTTGTTTTTGCTGTTACTTTCCTTGTCTGTGTCTTTTTCATTCTATATAATAACTTCGTGAATGCGTGCAAGTCCAGGGCCAAGGGGTTCAAATTGGTTCCAAGGGGGTGGACTGGTGGAGAGAGATGAACGCGCTTCGCCTCTCGTCGATTCCTTCCTTGAAACCAGGTCATTTGACAATTTTTTTTTTCCCATGTTCAAAGCTTCATTTGCAAAGGGATTCAGAACTGTGGCTTTGTTTTCATGTGCTAAGCGCGCACCTCATTTACAGTGCTAAGCATTTTACTTAGCTCAACAAGCACACAAACAAAATGCTCACCGTTGGTAAGGTTTTAATCTCAAATCATTTATTTATATTTTTTTTTATTCATTGAATTTTAAGTTGAAATGAATAAAATGACAGTGCTTAGACATTGCTACTGTAATAGTTGTTTTTGTAACATTCATTGCTCTAATTCTATTGTAACCATACACTATTTATCTTTTCAACCATTCAACAATGTGAATATCGACACTCTCCTTGCATACAAAGATGCTGTGAAATCGATGTCCGGCGTGGTTGTTGAAGTGGGTGCTGATAAGGGTGGTGGATGCGTTGCCTCTGATAGTGCCACGACGACACCTCTTGCTTTGGATTGAACCGCCCTACTATATATGTATCAAATACCATTGTCTTTTTCCTCGAACTCAGGCACATTAGACCATTAATCGAACCCCGCTATGAAGGAGACGTTCCTTTTAAAAATCTAGGACCATAATCTTCTTCCTCCCCTTGGTTTTTTTTTCTGGCACTTGTTTCCTTTTCTTTTATATTTGGATCGAGTCCTGCTCACTGTCTTTGTAATTTCGTTGGGCTCTTATTTGTTAGTTTGCTCAACTTGAGCTAAATCTACTAGTGGTGTTCTGCAGTTTGATGTGCTAAAATCTATACCATTTTCACACTTGTGTAGTTATATTGGAGTATTTAATGTATGACAATGTCTAAATTTAATGAATAAAAAATAAATATAAATAAATAGTAGGGATCAAAATCTTACCAACTGTCAAAATTTTATTTATGTGGTGAATAAGTTGAGCTAAATAAAATGCTTAGGAATGTAACGAGTATACTAAATGCTGCGTTTGTGCGGAAATGCTATGTCCTCATATCCTAGTGTAGTATGGTCACAGCAAACTTACGTGGATCACCGCCTCAGCTTTGGACGCTTTTGACGACCTAACCTCTTGTTGGGTGCATGGAAGTGTTGGCTTTTGTGTTCGCTTACCAAGAAAAGTCCAATGACTAAAATCCACTTCTGATTCATTTGTACAAGTAAAGAGAGGGTAGACTCGATCATGAAGGGAGAGATGTCATGTTCAGAAAAAGACAGTTATTTGAGAAAGAAGAAGAGAGAGCAATTTTGACAGGTAGATTTGATAAAATAGAGTTTGCGTATTCGTTTCTGAATGGTGAGATTGTTTAGTTGTTGTCTGGTTTGGAGCTCTATTTTCCAGGTAATTTCAACTTCTTTTTTCTTTGTTGCAGGCTTGCAGTTTTAATTGTTTAATTGGCTGGTTTACACATCTTTATGTGTCTGATTGTGAATTTACTGTACACATATTTAAAAATAGCTTTTGAAAAGTGATTCCATACAATTGAGATAAATATGGGAGAGAGTTTTATTTCAACCTGTGTAAAAGTGCTTTTCAGGAGTGGTTACTTTTGCTCACATCTTAATAAGATTTTTGTGGATCTAATTTTTTTTTATTCAGACTGAATGACTCATGGTTTTTACCATTGAAAGATTTTTCTACGCTAATAATTCTTGCATCTCTTGAGTAGGAAATTAGGAGTCTAGGCGAAGAACAAATCGGGGAGTGAAGATGGAGAAAATAGAGCACGCCAGCGTGATAACGAATGGCATCAACATGCACTTGGCTTCGATTGGATCAGGCCCAGTAGTCCTTTTGCTTCACGGCTTCCCTGAGCTCTGGTATAGCTGGCGTCACCAGCTCCTCTCCCTCGCCTCCCTCGGCTACCGGGCTATCGCTCCCGACCTTCGTGGCTATGGCGATACTGACGCCCCGCCCTCTCCTTCTTCCTATTCCGCCTTACACATCGTCGGCGACATCGTCGGACTTCTCGATGCCCTGGGCATCGAACAAGTATTTTTGGTGGGACATGATTTTGGCGCCGTCATGGCTTGGTATTTCTGCTTGCTCAGGCCCGATCGTGTGAAGGCCTTGGTCAACTTGAGCGTGGCCTTCACCCCCAGGAACCCAAGAAGGAAGCCGCTTCAGAGCATGAGAGACTTGATGGGCGATGATTACTATATCTGCAGGTTTCAGGTGAATGCCTCTTCTGCACTAGTCATGATTGCTTTTGTATGCTAATTTAGGGTTTAATTTTATAAATTGGCTGTCTTCTTTTATTCCAAGTCTGACAATGTGATCGGTAACAAGCTGAATTAGATATTAGTGTTGTTGCATAATTTAAGACTTGTGCTTTGGATTATCGTCTTTGAACCATGCCATATCAAAACTTCATCTCGAATTTCTTTGTTCTTTATCAAGGATAATTCTTGTTAAAATTTATAGCCATGGATAACATTAGTCACCCACTGTCCACGACGAGCACTAACTTACGTGTAGTTAAATCCTCCCGCATACTGCTATATTATTGCCCTTGATTTGCATCTCTATATTCGGTTTTCTAGAAGAGCGAAGAGATCAGAGTGTTTCGCTCCGAAACTAAACCTCGGTAGTAAAAATTCTTTCCCTCTTCGGCCAAGCAATGACGACCGATCACATTGAGGTTTTACTCAAGTGTATTGTAAATTCGTGCAATGCAACCGAGAAGGATTTACAAAATTTCAAACCAACCGTTGAAAAGTAGATGAGGGGAGTCTAACCTCAGGGCCCGGGTTGTGAGTTAAGAGAGTAAAGGTGAAGAAAGACAAGAAATGTGTTATTGATACTGTTGAAGTACAGCCTCATATAGACGCGCAAGCAAGAGATACACTTGTCATAAACTCAAATAACCTGATGGGTATAACTAATCCAACTTAGTTAACTTATAACAGATACTTCAACACTGGGCACTGTTATGATGATATGGTTATTACCTCCTATAAAGCACAAGCAGTATGCTGAGTTCTGAACACTCTTTTGATGAATGAGAGTTAATGATATTTCTGCACTCACGGATATCAAACTACGAATGGCTGTGTATGTTTTAACTGTTTTCTTGCTCTGCTTCATGATACGTTATTTAAAATCAATTTCTGAAATTCAGCCTTGTCCCATGGTTTTTCTGTGTGTTAATTTTAATTGGTAGTTATTTTTCATGTAGCTTGTTAGCAGGTAAACTAATAATATCTGGGATCCTCTTGTCCTGTAGAAACCTGGGGAGGTTGAAGAAGAGTTTGCCCGTGCTGGTACTGCAAGAATAATAAAGAAATTTTTAACATCCAGATATCCACGTCCACCTTGTGTCCCTAAAGAGATAGGATTTGGAGGTTCACCTCGTACTCCAATAACTCTGCCTTCTTGGCTTTCTGAAGAAGATGTCAATTATTATGTCAGTAAATTTGACCAGAAGGGCTTTACTGGTGGTTTGAACTACTATCGTGCGCTGGATCTGTAAGTTTATGTCATTCTCTGTTGGGAAAGCAAGCTTCTTGCATTTAAAACCCCACTCATAAGATGTTCAAATATAACAAATAAAACCTGATGAAAATTTATACGTCGTCAATGGCCACCTGTTGAGCATGATTTCGTTTTTCGGTTTCTTATCCCAGCCTCCAATTTGGTTTCGTTTGCAGAAACTGGGAACTCACAGGGCCATGGACTGGGTTACAGATCAAAGTTCCGGTCAAGTTTATTGTGGGAGATCTGGACGTTACATACAATACTCCAGGTGTGAAGGAATATATACATAATGGCGGATTTAAGAGAGATGTTCCATTCTTGCAAGAAGTGGTCGTTATGGAAGGAGTAGCTCATTTCATTAATCAAGAAAGGCCAGAGGAGATCAGTGCTAACATCCATGACTTCATCAAGAAATTTTAATATGTCCTTCACAAGTTTTTAGTGTATGACTCTATGTCACCAACAATGCCCACCCTGAAATGCTTGTGTGGATTTTAAGTCTGCAGAAATTCTTGCATATAATGCTAAAGGGAGCACTATATGGGCAGTTGAAATCAAGTAAAGCTGCTGATTGAATTAAACTGTACGTTGGTTTGGAAGTTTGATCTCAACAAAACGGACCCAGGCAACGCCCTTCTTTTAACTTGCGTACAGACAATAGTATTCTGTGCATTGTAAAAGAGGCATTTCCTCTGGTGCAGGGAATGGCAACCACTCCACCCTCCCTCCAAACCAACTGTCATGAGTCACATGCCGCACAGCACATCAACACTCTAATTCCTTCTGTTCGACCCCACTTCACTTCGCATATATCATAAAAGCTCCCACAAAGTGGCCTTGCTGCCTCGTAATTATTTATTTCGGTCAAGGTTTAGGAGTTCTGGTTAAAAAAAAAATAAAAATAAAGAAAGAACTTAAACTCTACCATATTGCCCCTCAACGTTGATGCTCTTTTGGCAGAAACGCGGTTTTTTTCTTCATACGCGTTAAACAGTAAAAAATTTTACCGAAATGTTATACTGTCCGGATTATTTACCCAAATGCTGCATTTGATCAAATTCGCCCAACAGTTAGACGAGTTTGGTATAAACCAACCCTGAACTCACCCACACAGTGGGCGAGTTTGAATTTTTTATTTTTTTTTAAAAAATTTTTGTGGAACTCGTCCATTTTTCTTAACAAATTTTTAATAAAAATATTAAAAAATGAAAAATAAATAATTTTTAATAATTTTTTTAAATAATTATTTAAAAAAATTATTATTATTTTTTTGTTTTTTTATATTTGTTTAATAATATTTAGGTAAAAAGATGGGCATGACAAACGAAAGACAGTGTATTTACAAATTGTCTCTTTTTTAAATTTTAAAAGGAAAGTGAATAAATTTGAAATTGAAAAAT
>QFDD01007328.1:0-11329 GCA_006871305.1 Vachellia collinsii
CTTCCATCTTTCTTGCAACAGAAGGGAATAACAACTTTTTTGAGGCCAGAGAAGCTCATCCAAATGAGCATGCTTACCAGGTCATGTGATGATCCTTTCAATTCAGATAAAATTGAGGCAGAATCCGATCTAATAGGACAATTAAATACCTACAAATATGTCATGCCAACATTATGCACCATGTCAACGAAAAGGGAAACTCAAAATTAAGTTAAAAACATTGTATGAATAAGGTAATCATTGCTTACCACGAATCCAGCAAAAGTAAGCCCACTCTCTACTATATCCCTATCCAAGCCTCTAGCTTCACTGACCTTCACGCATTCAGCGAATTATAAGCAACAATTTAAGAATGCATGCATATGTTGAATCGCAGGCTAAAACAGCAAAGATGGTGGATGTTAATCGAGAAGGAAACCATCAGAGAGGGAGAAATTCAATAGACAAAGCATGAGCCTCTATTTTGCAACAAACCCAACCCCCCCCCCCCAACAAAAAAAAACGAAAGAAAGAAAGAAGGAAAGGAAAGGAAAAAAAATCCCGAATAAGATTGACTTGGCAACTCTTAAAAAAGCACTTTTACGCAAGTCGAGACAAAACTTCTCTCACATACTTACCTCGGATTGCGTAAAATCACTTTTAAAAGTTATTCCCAAACATACCCTTAAGAGTAGAGTTGAGATCCTTTTTTTCCCCTCCTTTTCAATACTTTAAAAAAAGAACTTTGATCATCATTCTTGTTCCACTTAGCATTGTCATGTGGATGGAGGAAGGCAGTGGTAAAGAATAAATGTCAGCCTAGCGAATTCTTACTGTCATGTCAGGAAGAGATTTATAAGCAAGGGCGAGAACACGAGACCCTTGACGTGTATATTTTTTGTAGGTCTCAACATATGATGGTGGTATATCAGTAAGCCTATCTTGAATAATTTCTGGGGCACCCTGAAACAATGTACAAAAGAATTGGTTAGTTAAATGTGAAAAGTTTCAATCAGAGGAAAAGACGAGCATTAAGAACCCCAAGGATACATATATATCAGTTTTCACTTCTGATCAACACTTCCAAAAGTGAAAAGGACACAGTACATAAAATGAATCAAGAAGCAGGCAACTGCTCTTAAATGTAAATATGATATTAGCAAATCATAAAACATTTACAACAGGTTTTCACAACAAAAAGCAGTCAAGCAAAATCATTTGAGCCAACTGCAATTTCCAGGCTCCCCAAAAAAAGAATAAAAATCACAAGGCAACGGCTACAAGGTCTAATCACCATTTGGAGGTGCGGTATAATGTGTCTGTCAAAAAACAGCACAAAAACTAGTAAATAAGCAAAACCAACCATAACACGTACTGCAGAATAAGAAAATAAAGATATTGATTATCTTAATCCTTAAACGTTTTTTAGCATGCGGAATAAATATGGATTCATTATTAATTATATTGGGGTTATTACACAATGGTTTAATGTTATCAATGTTGATGTTTGGATCAACATGTCCATCATAAATATTTTCCCATAACACAACAGGAAAAGAACCAATGTGAATGTGCAGAAAATGCGGGAAAAGATATGCAATACCTGTGTAACCAAAACTACATACACACACAACACCTCAAGAAGGACCTAGCTAATGCATGAATTGAAATTTTTGAATTTCAAAATCCATTACTTGGCAACAAACCAACCTTCACAAAGGCCAAAAACTCCTCTTGAATGCGAACAACAACTGCCATTCGTTTTAAGTAAGATGCAAAATGATGTCGCTGAACAATTTGGACAGGATTGCCATTCCCCCTGCAATTAAGGAGATGGGTCATGGAGGTAAGGAATAGAAAATATGAAACATAATAGAAATTTGTGTCTCATTCTTTCCCTTAACAACTGCACCATCTTTCTGTTATAGAAACAGGATCCCTGTAATATAGACATATTTGGAGACTGATAATGTCAATGTTCAAATTAAATGTATCCAACACTGGTTCAGTATTAAACGAAAATTCACGTGTATTAGCCAGAAAAAAGAAAATTGTCAATTGAAACAATAAAGAGGGAAGGTGGAACTAAATTTTGTATTAGCAGCAACATTTCACTTACTTTTTTGGAACAGCCTTCTCGTCAGATTTATAACTCCAATCTATTCCCTTTAGTGCTGCCTTCTCAAGAGGATCGCCAACCTTTTAGACATTATAGATTTTATGAGGATATGGTATGAATAAAGTAATGGAAGATGGCATTACGGTAGTGCAATGCATGTCCTTCTGATTCTCTAGAAAGGTTCATGAAGATACATTTCGCATGATAATAATCAAGCAGAGAGCATGTCAACTAGAATCACAGGAGAAGAAGATATGAAAAGATTCTTTCACCAATTTGTTTCTTCAAAAATGGCTACTTTTATCTAAGATATATGATTAGTGTAACATTCAAGTAAGTATATCCAAATCAGTTCACCAGATATCACTGAAGGGAAAAGGAAATAATGATGACAAGACAAGGACTTGGCTTTCAGAAACACAGGCATACCAGCTTATTATCAACAAACACCAATGCATGACAAGAAGCCAGAATTTCAACGGTACGTGCAGGCACTCTATTCACATCAGATTCTAATTCTGTAGACCCTGCCACCCCAACAACTCCAGAAAACTCCTAGAATACAGCAGAGAAGCAGTTAATGAGCAAGGGTCTCAAAACAAAATTGAATGCCATGAAGAGATGCAGTTACCATGTCGTCAGAGGTAAGTGTTCCAGTCTTGTCAAAACAACATATGTCAACCTAGGAAAACAGATGTACAATAAGTTCCAATAAACATTGTCAAGATATAATCTGTGTAATAAAGTTAATGGTGTAGGAACAGAAGCACTGTAGTAGCTGTCCTCGTCCAGGTACCTTTCCAGCAAATGGTATTCTGAAAGGTTCTGTACAAAATATTCCACACCGAGCCAGCGCAATTAAGGAAGTATTAACTGCTATTGACAATTCCATGGGCAATTCAGGAGGTATCACAGAAGTGATGATAAGTGAACAGCTTAGGATAAGCTTATACTTGCTCCTCGTGGGATCTTCTAGTCCCTGTAATATACCACATATCAAGCCATATCACAGTTTTTGACAAAGACCAATTCATATCACAATTTATAACTCATCTGTAAGGAAGCATTACCTTAATAAGTACATAACCAGCAGCTATAAGAGCAAACACAACCAGGAATAGAATGAACAGCCCACTTTCCCAGCTATTGGCAGTCACCTACGATATATGCATTCAGAAGAGAGGATATAAATTCAATAGACACAAAGCAATAAATGAATAATGATAACAGCATAAAAAACTAAGGCATACTAAGGTTTATATCAATTTACCCTTTCAGTAGAGAATAAGATTGTCCGCATTAGCTTTCCTTGACTAGTTTCAAATCCCGTTCTTAGAACAACAGCCAAACAGCCACCATCAGGTGTTTTCAGTGGAAAAGTCTGACACCAACAAGAATGTTAATAGCATAATAAGAATTGATGCATGGGCAAAACCTCGACATCAAAAACAGAATACATAAAACAACATAGTCTTAAATCACCTTGTCAGGGGTGTGCTGCAAAATTTTAGTCCCGCCAAATAATACATGGCTTTTATCTCGCCTTGCTGACAACTTCTCCTCGATGCCTTTACCGGCAATTGAAACCTAAAAGGATGGTCATTTCTAGATGGAAATCATGCAAAGATAACATAATGATATAAAACCCCCAGCCTTATGAAAATACTAACAGATAATAACAATCATCATTCCAGAAACCTTGCAGCAGAGAAAAACAGTAAACAAAACACATCCTAAGCAATAGAGAATAGCAGTCAGTCTATGAGCAAACAATACACAAAATTCATATACTTCATATTCATTAAATTCAGTTTTCAGATCCATGATTAAGAAAAAATAAATAAATAAAAAGCGTTACTTTAGCCTAAGATCTGTAACCAGCATAAAAAGCATTTCAGAACCGTAAAAAACTCGGAACATAACTACCGCCAACAACCCTGCACTAGCACACAAATGAAGTGTTGAAAAGATAACCGTCCCCACAAAACTAAGCCTGCACTTGAAAGTCTTAACACATATCCATTAGACAATAACATTAGAGAAAAGTATTTCAGAATAGAGAAACACCTTCCACTGAGGAGTAGACTCGCCTGTGAGAATCGCTTCATTTACAATAGCACTTCCAGCCAATATAAGCATGTCTGCAGGTACAGACTTCTCTTCTCCATTCTGACCAGAAGAGCGTCCAATAGATACAACATCCCCAGGCAAGAGATCAGTGCCAGAGAGTTTTACCCACCTATAATTCAGAACAGAATACAAGCAGCTTTAGAGACCATTCCATTAAAACCCAACATGAACTTTTTTACAAATGCAACAACATACTTGCCGCAGCGATGTACCATTAAGGTCTGACTATCAACACTAACACGTCTCAACTCAGTTAAAGTCTTCAGCCGGCTTTTTGCCATAGTCGACTCAAACATAAACAGCATAAATAGAGTAAACAAACTGTAATACCAATATTCATCCAAGCACCAAAGACCCACACAGAAAACCTGTGCATGTTTAGAAGATCAAAACCAATCAATAGCCGCATGAAGATTAAGAACTAAAGAAAAATTATATAACCCTGAAAGGAGAAAGAATACCTGAAATACAAAAAAAGGCTCCATGCAGTTCTCTTTCAACAATTTCTGAAATGTAGGTTGAGGATAATCAAATCTAGAAGGCCAACAAGCATTATGTTAGGCATAGAAAAAATAAACGGGATGACCTAAGATATGTATAACCATTAAACTGGGAAAACACAACCAATAAGAATATGAAAGTGAAAATATTAGGGGAAGGATTCAGCATTGGCAGTCATTAAACAAAAACAGCATGCCCACACGCATGAAATTCAACTGTAAACACACCTACAAATTTAGCATCCAGCATTAAGGGTTCCAGAGTCAAATGAAAGTGACAAAAATGTAAAAAAAAACAAAAAGAACCTACACATTGCGCCCCCATTTCTCAGTGGCAGCAAGAACTTTAGCTTCAGTGCCATAGCCAGTACTCTTGAGATAATATCCAAATGTTTCCTTGGTAGGGTAAGAAAGTTTGCAAAACGTTCCACTGTGATTTGAATAGACGAAACGTTGTTTCCTGAAGACAAAGTAAATCTCTTCTGAATCCACCTGCGATGAAGAAACTCCAGCCTGCACATGCAAAAGTTAACAATGTGACGCACAAGACATAGGTCATAAGAAGAACAGCGAGAAAGAGAAATGATATGGTCAAAAAAATGGGTCCCAAATGAAAATAGTGTTGGACGTTTGAGAGGGTGTTTGGTGGAATTTTAAAATTCATAGGGTATATCACTATATTTTGATTTGATGTTCATGTACCAATCTTATAATTAGGCCATAGGTCATGGAAATAAAATGAACTTCCCCCCTCTAAACTTATATAGGAGCAGATATAAGGATTGAAATAGGTCAGTGGGATAAATGATTATAGAGAAAGGAGTATAGGATCGTAAACTAACAACTGAGACTGGAATCACGTAACTTGTTCCTCTCTCCCCTCTTGTTCTCTTTATTCATCTATCTAGCCATCAATTCTATCACTTATCATTTAACTGAGCTGTAACCCTAAGAAACAGCCCTCCCTATCCAAAACAAAAACTGTCAAGAGTTCTTTGTTATTATAATGTTATATAAGTGAGAGATGAATTCTCACTACCAATACGATAGAAATGACAAGCAATCATTTGAAACATCTCTGATACTTACTGTTTTTCGAAAATTAAGCGGAACAACTTCTTTAGAACCTGAAAACTGAGCTGGTGTTATTTTGCATGCATCTGCATCGTGAATATTTTTAACCTGCAGACCCAGAGAAGAATAAATAATAATATCTTGCAGTTTTATCTTCATCAGAGTCTAAAATATAGGACCTGGAGTTGGAAACCATCATACCTTGCTGTAGTGGGCAAAAGATTTGAAATCAACCGACCAAACTGTGAACAACCAGAACAGAATGTGAAGAGCTACAAGGCCACCCAATACAATGGCAGCATCCACAAAGTCTAGGCTGGGAAGAATTGTTGTTGGCCACAGAGCATATATAATAACGAAAGGCCATACATCCAAGCGCCATGGCCAATGCCTCTTTCTCAATAAATCAACTCTATCCACCACCTTGCCACCTACTCTAAAACTTGACATTGCACCACCACCCAATAGACTTCTCTAATCTTGATATATCTACGCAGTTTCCTTTGCTCAAAAGAAGCCCAACTACATAAAAAATAGTGAAACGATTAGGGCGTGATTACAAACGGTACAGTAAATTAACGAAAACATTAATATAAATATGAATAGGGCAGATGAAAAAATTGGGACATGTTTGTAAAGATTAGGGTTTGAGTAAGGGCAAGCTTCTGAGATCATAAATTGGTGCCCAAATCCGATCAAAATCTTGCCCTTCCTTCTTCTGAAGATGCATGCTAATACTAGCTGTAGAATTAAATAAAATTGCTATATTCGTAATTGTATTCCACGATGGTGATAGAATGCAGGAAAATAGACGAAAGAAAATACTGTACCTGGATCAGAGACGGTGAACAGAACAAGTCCCTAGGATTTAGAATCCGATACTCGAAGCCTTGTACACAACCTGCCCAGGCAAAGCTAAGCTTGCAGGCAAGTGACCTTTTTTTTCCTTTTTGCCCGCTAGGCCTAGCAGTTCCCGATACCCCTTGAAGGACTGGGATTAATCAGCCATCGACATTTTTTACATTAATCTATTTGCTTTTGCATCGCCAAATTCCAATCGTCGGCGGAGTATTTTTCCTATGCATAGAATTTGATGGATTGAATCGGATTGAAAAATACGGAAGCAAGTATAGATCTGTTACTCTAAATTTGTTTCAATCTAGTACATTGCTTTAATTTTAATATTATTAATAATTTTATTTAATAAAAAATGCTAATACAGTCCATTTCAACAATAATTTTACATTTGAATACTAATAGAATATGACTAAAATTTAAAAGATAAAAACGATTACATTGAATGGTTAAAATTTAATCTACTTCATTATATAATCAACATTTAAATTTACTAAATCTTCATTTGATATTAGCTTGAAACTAATAATGTTAGAAGTAAATGATTAAACGTACGTTAAGGGATCTGAAATATAAACTTAAAAATATACTTTGGACAAAATTTAAAATAGGAATTAATTAATGCCTAGTGGTATTTGGTATATTTCATCTTCTCACTGTCCAGGAGGAATATATTTCACCTTGAAGTAGAAAAAAAATACCGCTCTCCCCAATATAAATGTAAGGTTAATTAAGTTGTCAATATGTTATATTTTTACTTAAACACTTTAATCACCTTTCTTAATTTCATCTATCTCCCTTCTTTTTAATTATTGTTGAAAAAGCATTAACAAAGACCAAAAGAGTACCAGTTTTCTTTTTGTATTTCATATATTGGTCTTCAAATCTCTCAATTTCTACCGATCATCATCATTGTTCAGATGGACATTGAGTTCTGTATCAACTTTTCTGTGCGACTTGGAATTTGTTATCGCATTGGTTGGGTCGCCAGTTCCTTGAGGACTAAGGTTTGTTGATTATCCTAAAAAGTTTCTGCTTTAGTTGGCAGGAGTGATATTTGATCACATGCAAAAGAAGAAAGGATCAGAAGTAGCAAAGATGCAACGTGGTTAGACATTGGAAACACTGCTAAAATGAGTTGGTTAAACCTGAAAGTGATTGATGAGAGAAAAGGTTTATATTCATTAGCAAGAGTTCATCTGTATTCTGTGGTATGGAAAATATTTATCATCCACAAAATTATTTTTTAAAATTTTATTTTATTTTTCATTCCACCTTTTGTGTAACGCACTACCACCAACAAAAAAAAGTCCTGAACAAAGTGATCGGCGCGAGGAAGAAATACACCATTGCCTTACAGTCTAGTTCAGTGACGTTAAAGCTTCTTATAAATAGATGTTGTAAGCTCAGTCATGCTTATAACGTCATAATTGGAATCCTCCTTTTTTAACACATTAATAATAAAGCGCATATTTGAATTAGTAGTAGAAGTTACTTTTCCTTATACCTTTTTATTGTGATTTATAATTTAAGAAATAAGTATGTGACTGGAAATTTTTGTTCCGCTCACATGAATTTAATTTTATAAAGTTAATCTGAAATGGGCCAAAAAGAGTGGCAGACACGAGGAACTCTTGGTGAATGGTTGTGTAGTAAGGATTTGTTTGTCAATCACTTAAAAATCACTTTTACGTAAGTCGAGATAGAACTTTTCTTACATGCTTACCTATAACTGCGTAAAATCACTTAAAAAAGCTATTACCAAACATACCCTAAGGAAGTTGGTGAGCTCCCAGATGGTGAGCAGATGCAAATCCCTCTGGAATGAATTTGGTTCTCTAAATAGCTGAAGGGATCTACTGGGCTTTTAGGGACATGCAGGCCAGTGGGCTTTCATAGCCTGCCCTTCTGAGTCACGAGCATGACAGTGCAAGGTAATGCTCCTCAAAACAAATTAGTATTCATAAAGGTTGATTCACAATTTATAAAGTTATAAATTCAATTTTCACTACATATATGAGTATATTGTTAATAAGTGATATGTAAGCATCTATTTAAGACTGTTTGAATCTGAAAATATGTTTTGACCCTGGTGAATCCCTAGAATCCAACTCATCTAAACTTTTTTCATTAAAAAACAAAATAGAATTAGCAACGGGGGTTGAACCCAGTAAAAGAGGATAATCTCTCACCCAACTCACCTAAACTTTTTTAAAATAAAATTATGTTGTTAATAAGTTGTTGATTGAGGTGATAACATGTGCTTAATATTTTTTGGCACGCCATGTTGTTACCCCAAGATAAAGGGAAAAAAAAATAAAATGCGAGAAGTGACGAGTGACGACGACGAAGATAATTGAATATTTATCATTTACAATTCAATATATTTATTATCATGTCGCGTCAATGAACAGTATTATGTTCAGTAACCCATCATCCTATTTTTGTAGTGCGGTCTTCAACTTTTCATACAATCTTTAATGGCAGATCTGATGATGGGTAAAAAAGGAATTTTGATCGAAGAGATAGCAAGGGCAGGAGAAAGAAACAAATCTCTTGCTGGGGATATTTGGTAGACTAGCTGTACTAATCACTCTTAACATTACAAAAATTACTTTAACCAAATATGGAAATGAGCTAGCCTTCCATTAAAACTATTCAGAATAGCTGAAGTTCTTATAACCAAAGTGTGACGTGTTAAAATAACGTTTTTAACAAGAAATAAGATCAAATATCTTTTTTTTTTTAAATGGTATTAGAAGATAACTCATACTTTTTATAATTTTATTGTCAAACATACGAGTAACCGATCAATCGATTCAAGGTTGGTGGTTTCCCCTTTCAATACAAATGTCTCCTTTGGAATTTAAATCTAACATCTAAAAGGATGTTGTGGCAGAACAATTATAGGAGAGCAAACTGAATGAATTTCATTATTATGCAACTGAGTATGCATGCATTGATCAACTGTTTACCATTACTAACTGACATAATCCGTCAATTTAATAATAGAGAGAGTTACCCTATTCCACCATTGACACCCCTCAAGCTGGAGTATATATGTTATTTATGCCCAGCTTGAATATAGGTTCATGAAATCGAGCAGGATGCTTCGGTTTAGTGAACACATCAACCAATTGATCTAAAGAATGGACCAGTGAAAAGGCGAATGATCTTAGGCTAGTAACCTTTCTCATACCAAGTGACAATTTAGCTCCACGTGGTTGGTTTTCTCATAAAATGTGGGGTTAGTAGCAATTGAAATAGCAGATTGAAAGCTATTCTACCATTGATAGATACAACACGGTGCTCTGCATTGCTAAATTAGTTCCGTAAACATCCTTTCTATCTGAGCCAAACATTTTTATCATTCCAAACAAGACATGGAATGAAGCCATAGTTAGCAACAAATTGAGATGATCCAACAACTAAGCGCAATGTGTTTCTGGTCAAGCGGTTAAAAAGGAAAAGAAAAGAAGTTGAGATGTTGCAGTTGTAAGTTAGCAACAAATGTAGCTACAGTGCCCTCAAACCTCTTGCTTTCATGAAATACAAGTCGATACTATGACGAATATTATTGAATGCGAATCATTGTTTCTTTTTTAGCTCCTTTATGGCTGTGACATCTAACATTTGATGATTTAAAAATAGTGGTAATTATGAGGGTGGGTGCATGTTTCACCCTAAAGTCAACGTCCACTCGCAACCCTTTTTCACCACAGTCACAGGAACAAGAAATTCTCCTATCTAGGGTTTTAAGTACACTATCCCATTTTCAAAATATAAAAATCAATTATTTTTTTTATTTTAAAAAATTAATTATATTAAATGATATGTATCCTTAATTTTTAGTTTTAGTAGAGTTAAAAATTTTATTTAATATTTTTTATAAACAAAATACGAATTTCATTTCCACAGAAAAAAAATATGAATCTTATTTTGTATTTTCTCATTAACATACCAAATAAATGCTCTATAATCATCATTCTATTATATTACATTTCACTTATTACATTCAATTCTATCCTCATAAGTTATGCGAACTACACAGATGGTAAGAAATCTAAATTAATTAATTTAAAGTATTTATATTTATTATTTTTTAAATTATTTTTCTGACTTATGAATCTGATAACCTAATGATGCACATAATACCTTATAAATAGTCTTTTCAACTTCATAAATCTTCAAATTAAGTTAATTTTCGTTTGATGTTAGGATTATGGATAGTGATATACCTAGAATAAAATCGTAAGTGCGAAAAAATTTCGGTTGTGTAGAACTCAATCAGAAACAGGACAAACGAGGGAGTAACAATGATGAGTGGTTCACATCCAAACTCAAAAGCCACACGTTTCCATCAGTATATTTATACAAAAAAAAATATTAGTGTCACTGTTTTTTACACTTTATGGGATACACTCAAAAGTCCATATTTAATTTTAAACAATTTAACCCAGTGCTGTACGGGCGGAGTAGGCTCTTGTTACAACAGTATCTTCCCCATGGCATGGTTTTTTTTTTGTCCTGTTGAAGACAGTGTTAACTGTGAATATAGAATAATACTTTACCAAATATGTTTTTCAAATATTGATCTATTTAATTATTATTTTTAAAAATAATTGAAACTCATATGAAATTGAGTACATTATATAATAACAAAGCCCCATTT
>QFDD01007329.1:0-10355 GCA_006871305.1 Vachellia collinsii
AATTGTAGCGGTTTTAAACTAATTTACCGCGGAAAATAAGCGTTTGCCATGATGGCTATTTAGTAGCGGTTAAAAACCGTGACAAAATGTGGCGCGAAAGACCCGCCAAAATTGTAGCGTAAATTTGCAGCGGTTTTTTTGGAAAAAAGCGCAGCAAAATATGAAGGGTAACAACTTTGTAGCGCTTTTTGTAACCGCTATAAAATAAACCAATGCAAAATTGAAACATCACTGATTTCCCTTTAATTTAGCAGCGGTTTTTGTAAAACCACTACTAATTTGCGTGTTTTCCGAGAAGTGATCTTATTTTGCAGCGGTTTTTCTAGAATCGCTGCTAAAGTGCAGCGGTTTGTGTAAAACCGCTACTAACTCCTCGCTCTATATATTCAACTTCTATTTTCTCAAAAAGGTCACATCGAAAGAGTTTCAAAAAGTAAAATAGAGAGAGATCAGTCTATTCTTGAGCTAAAAAGGTATTAATTTTGTTTTTATTTTATTATTTTTTAAATTTATTTAAATTATTTTTTATGTTTTTATTTTTTAACTTTATTTTAATGTTTTTTTATTTTATTATAGATGTCTAGTCCCGATCTTACACGCAGGCCCGGTAAGGAGCCTATGATACCGCATTAGGACATCCCGGAACGAAGTTTCCGGATGCTGGCGGCGCTGAGGCCAATCCTGACAACACATATCTCAGCGTCGAAGATTTTGATCTTTAAGATATCTCAGTCGAGGCGGCTGAGAACTTCGAGGATGAGGATATCGTCAAGGAAGAGGGATTCCCTCGGCCTTCTGCTTCACGGTCCACTGGCTTTGAAGTGGACATTCAGGGTAAGTAATTTAGATTTATATTTTGTATTAAAATTGATGAATTAATTTAATTTATATTGTTAATGTTTGAATGAAATGTGCAGATCCGATAGGGCGATTGCAGAAGAGGAAGCTGGCATTGAGGGATGTTTCTCAGCTCTATGCTAGCCACCTAATAGTGGTACCCTGGAATGAGCTGACACGGCAACCGATCAGGAAGGCCGGTCAACTGTACCACTGCTACTTGGCGGAGCAAGGAGGGAACTACAGCCAGTTTGACATCAGCGCCAAGACATGGAAGAGGGTGCAGAAAGACGACAAGGATTGGGTTTGGGAGAATAAAGTTAAGATATAATTTTAATATATTTCTTTAAATTAAGTTATTATTTTATTGTGAAATACTGACTAACTTTGATCTGTTTTTTTTTGCAGAATAAATTTGCTGTGCGGGATGCGCACGAGGACTACTCCATCTCGAAGATGGGAGAGGGGTGGAAGAACAGGTTAAATAACCTGTACCACTCGAAGAACCGGGATGGCACGCGAACTACGCAGGAGGTGGCAAAAGACGTGCCTGACCAGGTCTAGCCCGAAATCTGGGCAAGATTTATCTAGTGGAGGAGGTCACCAGGCAGTATGGCTATCTCCAGGCGAGTTGCACAGAGCCGCGCACGCCAGACGATCCACTATACTGCAGGATCGAAGCCATTCTCCTGCACTTATGCTGAGATGGTAAATTGTTATTAAAATTGTTAATTGTTATTAAAACTATTATATTATGTTTATTTAGGACGACACAGCGAGGAGGGAGGGTCGAAGGGCCACATACGGAGATATATATGTGGCCACCCACAAGCACAATGACAGAACTCCATTATCTGAGGAGACTGAGCAGATTATTGTAAGTATCTTTTGTATTTTCTATAAATATTTAATATTTATTGTATTTTATATAATTATTTAATATCATTTGTTTTCTATTTCAGGAGCGTATTCAGTGAACTGACGCTGTGCTTAGGGAGTCCCAGGGGTCAGCCTTAGACCCCACTCTCTCACTGAAGACGGCGATGGAAGGGCATAATCAGCACCTTGAGTGACTTCCAGGCTTCGGGTTTTGGGGTGATGAGGACCATAGTCTTCAGGAGTAGCAGATATGAAGCTGGGACTTCATTTTCTGCTGCTGCGTCCCAGGCGACCACATCGGGACCTAGGAGGCATGGTGATTCCGATGTGGACCGAGAGTCTCTACGCGTTTAGCTGAGAGAGGAGGTCCGAGAGCAAGTTGACGCTCGAGTGGACGCCCAAGGCTCTCTCACTCAGAATTTTGGAGTTTTTGGCACTTTCGGTACAAGAAATTATACGAGCAGTAGTGACGGTGACATGCATATCAGTGGCGTCCCCTACTATGGGAAATTGGTCGATATAATCGAACTGAATTATCAGGGGCATTTTACTGTCACATTATTCAAGTGCTCTTGGGTAAATACGACAACCTCTTGTGGATTCACTAGTAATGAGTTGGGAATCACATCTGTGAATTTTTCAAAACTTATTCACACAGGTGACTCTCCAGACGATGAGCCGTACATTCTAGCATCCGAGACACAATAGGTTTATTATGGGAAGGACGAGAAGTATAAAGATTGGAGTATGGTCGTTCATCTTAAGCCTAGAGATCTTTATAACATAGGTGATAGCGATGAACACATTATCTATGAGGCGGAGCCATTCCATCCTACTGATTTGAAAAACTTCTTCCCCGAAGGAGATGAAGATTTACCACTTGTCAGGGTAGATAATGCCGAATAAATAATTCAGGTTACTAATATATATATCCAATTTGTTTCAAGCATTTTATTTTTTTTCCAACAAAATTTATTAGTAGCGGTTTTAAACCGCTACAAAGTGACATAAACTGCTACTAATAACAGTGACATAAACCGCTACAAAGTAAACCGATGCAAAACAAACCGTTGCAAAAAACCGCTACCCAAACCGCTGCTAATTCCTAGCAGACATCCTATAAATACCTTTCCACCCCCATTTCGTTTCCTACTCTTGTTTTCTTTTCTCCCACTGGCTACTTTACTCATTTATGGGTGGTTTGGAAAGCTTCTGATGATGTGTAGTATTTGTTATAGGTATTCTTCTTAACCCTTTATATTTTTATTGTATTTATTTAATGTTAATTGTCATTTGTTATGCATTTTGTTTATTTAATTTATTAATATTGATTTTGCTGAAATAATATTTTATTTTATTTTATTTTTTCTTTTCAGGCACTTAAATCATTGCAGCAAATAACATGTTATTTAATTATTAGTACTTCATTTTAATTAATTATTTATCTATTATAAATTATAAATTAATTTCTGTAATTGTAATAAATTTTTTTAATAATTAAAACATTATTCAGAATAAAGTGTATGTTTTTGAAAAATAATTATTTATTTTAGTAGCGGTTTTATAACCGCTACAAAAAACCTAGTGAGAGAAATAAGGCGGGATTTTTAAATTATGTATATTTGAAAAACCGCTGCAAAATGTTGGCGGGAATTTTTATATTTTGGCGCTAAACCTATTTTCAATTTGAACATTAGTAGCGGTTAAAAAAACCGCTACAATTTTTTTCACCTATTTTTAATTTTGCAGCGGTTTAGTTGAGCGCTACAATATTTTTTAATTCTTTTTCCGTAATTACATATTAGTAGCGGTTTTATTTCCGCTACAAATTCTCCATTGTTTACTTTGTAGCGGTTATTAAACGCTGCAAATTAGTAACGGTTTTTCTTGTGTGCATATCGGTTTATCAAAACCGCTGCTAAACCTGTTGCCACGGTGATTTTTGCAGCGGTTTAGTAAACCGCTACAATATCTTCTGTAGCGGTTAATAACCGCTACAATGACAGGAAATAACAGCTACAAAATCAGTATTTTTTTTGTAGTGCATGGAAAAGCCATTGATTTGATTACTAGAAGCAATGACCTAACCACCCATATGATGATGTCATTGAGGACACTTTAAGATGATCACTAATAGGGGTTATTAGCCTGTGTTACTCAGACATTCTTACACCATTTTTACGCGGAACATCTTCCTTTAACTTACTATCTCTCTCAAAATTAGCTCATTATATTTAAAGTAATTTCTATATCTTTGATGAGCCTCCACCCCACATGTATGGTGTGGAGATTGATGAAAGATGATTAACTTGGTTGCTAGTGTGTTTTTGTCAAGTGAAAGAATGAATACACTACTTTTTCAAATAAAGTTCAAAGATCAAACTTTTGAATAATCAAACCAAACAGTCCGAGATATAGTTAGCTCCCTAATCCCTATCAATATGAAGGACACGTTAGAGGTACAGCAAGTAAAAGAAGGACACGTTATATGCACTCCGGGCGGGGGAAAAGGACACGTTAGAGGCACAGCAAAGTCGATCTCTTTACACACAGACTATTTGTCGTGCTGCGACTAACTTATCACTCTCAGACTGGAAGCTCATCTCAGATTCTCAGTTCTCAGAAAATGGCGAAAGTGGGTAGGATCAAGCTGGGTTCACAGGGCTTGGAGGTACCGGCCCAGGGATTCGGTTGCATGAACATGTCTGCTGGCTATGGCCCTCCTAAACCTGAATCCGAAAGGATCGCCCTCATCCACCACGCCATCCAGAGCGGTGTCACATTTCTCGACACCTCCGACATGTACGGCCCACATACAAACGAAATTCTTCTCGGAAAGGTACGCTCGATTCCAAGTCCTCTTGAATTCGTTGCTTCTTAGGGGTTGTTCACTCTGATTGGGTGGGAATTGCTTCGGCTAGGCTTTAAAGGGAGATGTGAGGGACAAAGTTGAATTAGCCTCCAAATTCGGAATCCTCTTTGCCGACGGCAATTATGAGATACGCGGCGATCCTGCATACGTCAGAGCAGCATGTGAGGCGAGCTTGAAGAGACTGGAGGTCGATTGCATTGATCTCTATTACCAGCATCGTGTTGATACTCGTGTGCCTATTGAAGTCACGGTCCGTCTTTTATCTTTTCTGGCTATTCTTTTCTCGGGCTAAATTGCAGTTTATATACCCATTTGCGTTTGATATAAAAAAGCATGTTTGGGAAGTAACAAAATCTTGATTTTGAAAGTGATTTCATAGAATCTGAGGTAAATATGTGATAGAGTTTTATCTCGATTTATGTGAAATTGATTTTGAGAATTGGTTAACAAACAATTAATTTTACCTTGTATTTGCACTAAAATTGGGATATGAGAAAGATATGCTGTTGAATCATAAACCTATCATCTATCCTGGATCCAAGTTTAAACGAAAATGAACATGCAACTAATTGTTATGTCTCTGTTTTACTTATAATTTGAATTTTGTGCTGTTCCAATAGAGTTTCTGGGATCGAAGTAGACATTAATGAAAACTTGGTCATACTAGTGGTCATAAAAGAGTCAAAGGCCATGAAAATGTTTTTACACACACCGTGACAATAAATTATCACTGTTACTTTCACATATTTATATTGGGTGTGTAGAGTCCAAAATTTGGATTTAGGAGTCGCTACCAAAATTTTAAAAGAAGGATAATCTTGGAAACCTTCTTTTTTTTTTTTAAAAAAAAAACATGGTTTATAAAAATAGGATAGGGTTCGGGAGTCGATTATGCATGGGGAAGGTGTTAGGCATCCCATAACACCCGTTTATGAGAACGGTTACCCTAAGTTTATTATTTAAAATAATTTGGCCTAAAAAAATATTTTAATTACCCAATGAAAACAAAAAAAACATTACAAAAGGATGTATAATGAAAGAATAAAAAAAATGAAATAAGAAAGAAAAATAAAGGAGAAAGAGAAAAATAAAATAAAACAAGATCAAATAAAAAGGAAAAGACAAGCAAAAAATTATTAGGAGAACAAACATATAAGAAAAACGAAAGAGAAAAGAGAAAGAAATGAAAATAATATAATAGAAAAAAGACAAAAAAAATGTTAAGAAGAATATAATAAAACGAAAATTGAAATTAAAAAAAGAGAAAAAGAAAAGAAAATAATATAATAGAAAAAAAACAAAAATAAACGTTGAGAAGAATATAATAAAATGAAAATCGAAATTAAAAAACGCAAGAGAAAAGAGAAAAAGAAAAGAAAAATTACAATAGAAAAAAGACAAAAAAGAAAAAAAAAGGTTAACGAATATAAAAAGGGAAGTATAATAAAAATGTAAATTGAAATTAAAAAAATGTTTATAAGGTTGGACTTGATCTAGGATGAAAACCTAGAGTCTACGTACCTTTTAGAGGGATCAAAATCCACGTAGTTCGAGGTAGAAATGCGTGTCACTTGGTTTGTTTTTTTTAAGAAAATTGTTTTATTTAATTCATCCAAAAAAAGTATTTTTTTTGTTTGGTTGGTATCCTTTTTTTTAGAAGAAATCTCTTATTGTTTATTTCTTGAAGGGAGTAGCATTTGTCAAAAATTTTAGATCATATTTCCTGAGGAGGTTCCCATAACCTCACACAGAAATACAATCGGTTTTGTCTGAGGAGGTTCTAAAAACCTTACACGATGTAAAATGATTTCAAAAAAGTTTCCCTTTGCTTTTTTAAAAGAGATGTTCCATTATTTTCATTTGAAGGAAACAATAAAATCAAGCTTCATACATGTTAAGCACACATATGTATTAATCAAAAAGAGAATGAAAGAATAAAGAAGATAAACGACTGGTGTACCTCTTGCCTCCTTCTATTTTCTTCTCCAAAATCCCAAAAAACCAACCTCCCTTGCTCCAACACTTACTTTCCTTTTTATAAGAAACAAGTAGGGTTTGCTCATTGATGCACTATCTTTTTAATTTTCGTTTTTTTATTTTTTAATATTTCTTTTGTTAATAAAACTATTTAATTTGAAGCTAATCAACATAAATGAGAGATTTTTGGAGGGAATTTTTATAATTTTCGTTTTTTTTTATTTTTCTTTGAAGAGCAAGAATCAAACTTTTCTAATATAAACCCAATAATTGTTAATACATTTCTTCTAATTTTTTTTATTTTTTTTAGTTTTATTCATTAATGATATTTTTTAATTTGGGAGTCAACAATCTTAAATAAGATTTTCTCTGAAATTAAGGTGAGGAAAACTTTCCTAAATTTCAATGGAAGACTAATCATCATAAATGACACTTTTCAAAGAATCTTCCCAAATTATAAGAAATTATTATAAAGGATTTTTCTCAATTATTTTAATGAGATCCGGATAAAATAGGGTGTTTACAGATGTGATGTAACTAAATAAATAAGATTGTTGAAGTGAACGATCTTAAACCAGGGGAGGCGAAAAGACTTGGACCGAAATGCTTGTGTTAATTTGTAAGATGACATATACGATAATATGGAGTGCAATATCCAGGAAAACCTAAAATCCTTGATATAGTTAGCCTTGTGTGAGATTGCAAAAGATTGAGGACTATCATTCTTGGTTCTGGCTCCTCGTCTATTTATTATATACGCAGAATCATATATAATGCTCCTGTGTGGAGATTCTGATATGTTTTCGTATAAGATTCCCGCCCACAAGAACTGAAAAACCATGGAGCGTTATTTTAATCCTGAGATGTTTTTGGTGCAAAAAAGTTATCAGGATTTTGGAATACTTTTAACATTTTGTTGCCTAGGTTTTCCCTCATATTTTGGTTCTTTTAAATATTAGTCTTGAAGGCATTCCTTGTGCTTGTAGCTGAAAATTTTTCTTCACTTGACCTGATTTCTGGAGGCAAAAGTGGATTATTTGGTACTAAAAGTTTCTTGTTTGAAGGAATTTAAGATGAGTTTCAGAAGCAATTTCTTTTCCCGCAAGTTGTAAAATGCATGTTGCAGGATCGTATGGTGGTATCTCAGGCTTTATAAAAATGAAACATTGTATTCAATTTTCTTTAAATTGCCGTATTAGGCTAAAGAGCACTTTCTTTTCACAATGAATTATGAAATCGAGAAGTCCTTTCTTCTACCTCCCCTCCATCTGTAGGTTTTCTGTGTACAAAAGTTGATCAGTTCACTCCACATTATCTTGTACATTTTTTTTTTTGGGGTTATGTAGGAGGTCAATGACCTAGGGAGAGACTTATGGGGAATAGGGTATGGGAACTAGGAAATGATACTTGTCATACCCAGACATGTTGAGCTCACCTAATCTTAAAGATTGAGTTTGAGGCAAGAGCCAAGATGTGCTGTTAAGTCCCAGGTTATTTGCTATTTTTTTAGGCGTTATTGTATGAGAATTTAGGTTTTCACTATAAAGGTATGTCTGTGATTCTTTGCAACTAAGAGTACTTTTTTGAATCTGCAATTTATGTCCCATAACTTCTCAACAAGTGCATGGGATAGTTGATAGAGAATGAATGGTAAGAATTCTGTAATTCTTTGATTTATTAACATGTATAAAAATCTTCTTTTATGATATTAAACTGTAAACTGATTTTCATGTTATTTATTTTAAGATTGGGGAACTCAAAAAGCTTGTTGAGGAGGGGAAAATAAAATACATTGGATTGTCTGAGGCCTCAGCGTCAACAATAAGAAGAGCACATGCTGTTCATCCCATAACAGCTGTGCAGTTGGAGTGGTCCTTATGGGCAAGAGATGTGGAGGAAGAAATTATTCCAACTTGCAGGTGAGGCTTGAACTACTAAACTTGCTAATTATAAATTTACCCAAAAAAAATAAAGAGTTGGTAATTATAATATCTATCTTTTTCTCTCTACTGGGGTTTTTGATAAAACATTAGGTTTTAGCTTTGCAACCTCTGATTTTGCATTTTTGAAATTCTCAGAGAACTTGGCATTGGAATTGTAGCATACAGTCCTCTTGGACAAGGATTCTTCTCATCAGGAGCAAAGGTGGTTGAAAGCTTTTCAGAGAATGACTTTCGGAAGGTTTGTGTATATTCTACTATGCATTATTACACTATGGTTCCATTTATGATAATAAATTATCTCAGCTTCTTGTGTGAGTCAATAATTGTCAGCTTCTTCTAACCTTTTGTGTCCTTCAAAATTTCAATTGCAATTTTACCATTCAATATTGAATAGCGGTAAAGTGTCATGGTTAAATTAGTTGATTATCTGTCTTGTGGATTTTATAGTTATATTAGCACAATACAATAATTGCATTCACTAGGATCACTTTGTTTATAAACATCCATAAAATGGATAAATTACGAATATAATACCCTCTTCGGTCTTTAATATAAGATCCACTGAACTATAAAGTGGATCATATAGTAGGGACTGTAGGGAGTGACACGATCTTGAGTAATGCCAAGTGATTATCTCTCTTGACAAATTTTAAGTACATCATGATTTCTGCAAAAGAAAAACGTTTCTAAATTGCTTTGAAGGCGGATTTTTCCTTCTGCACTTCTTGTCTGTGTCCTATTTTTCCGTCTTAATTAGCTTATGCATTGAAAATTGAGGTCTGAACGCTGAGGAGAGATTGCATGACTAAGCCCTGACTGAAGATAAATTGATTATAAATATCACATGGCTTGAGAGAGAAATTATCATGATGCATCTTTATTAGAACAAAAACTTGTATCCCATCCTGTTTATGCCTGGGAGGATTTTAGATATATTAAAATTTCAATCAACAGGGAACCGGGTGTTGCCTTGACATATATAACCTTATGGGAGAATAGAAAGATATGGGTAGCGCCTTTCTTCTATTCCATCATTGCTACTCTTACTGATTTATCCTCTTCTTAAGGTTGAGATTTAAAATTTGCCCTCCCTGACCTTTTTTCAATGTAAATTATGGACACAATTCTATATTTATGCTTGAAATGTCCATTGTTGATAGATTGACGTCGAGATGTAATGTTATTTGTGCATCTATTGTACCCCATTTCAGCGATTGCCCAGATTCTACCCTGAAAACATGGAGCACAATAAGGTTATATTTGAGAGGGTTAATGAAATGGCTACAAGGAAGGGGTGCACTCCATCCCAGCTAGCACTGGCCTGGGTTCATCATCAGGGGAATGATGTGTGCCCTATACCAGGAACCACCAAAATTGAGAACCTGAACCAAAACATCGGTGCTTTGTCTGTTAAGCTCACTCCAGAAGAAATGGCTGAACTCGAGTCTTTCGTTGCCGGCGATGCGGTCAAGGGCGAAAGAAGTGCTCCTGGAATAGCTACATATAAGGACGGGGACACTCCTCCTCTTTCTTCCTGGAAAGCTGCATAAACAAGTTCATTCCTTGTACTCTGTGTATTCAATACCTGCTGAAGCTACCTACAGCAAACTGATCAGTACAAGAGGTATTCTTGCCTCAAAAGGAGCTATAGGTACATTCTAATTCAAATTAGAATATCTTCTACAGTACTCTTATTTCGAAAAATAAGACTTCTTAGATTAAGTGAAGACATTTTATATCCACTGAATCTGAAATCTTTAGAATCTGAATATTTTAGTTTGTGTTGGCCCATTCTTGTGTGTAATCTTATGGGCTTATAAAATGTTGGCAGTGGACCCCAAATAAAA
>QFDD01007330.1:0-10797 GCA_006871305.1 Vachellia collinsii
AAAAAAAAAAACAGAAGATATCATACAAAAAATTCCAAATTTAAAAAGAAAGAAAAACAGAGAGGAGTTTAGAATGAATTTCTAAAAGAGAAGTGATGGAGGGTGTCATTGGAGAGGCTTCTGTAACCTAGAACCAATCATCTTTGCCTCAAATTTCCTGACCAAACCGGCAATATCCCTCATGGTGGTGTCCATCACATGAGGGATCTTCTCAAATGTGACCTTTGTTGAATTCAGAAGAACCCTGCAAGATTCTCTCTTCTCTGCTATGGTTCCATGGTAATGGTAGTACATGATCTTCCCTTCTGTGTTATGAGTCGTCTTCCCTTCTACGTTCTCTGACATGTGAACTCCCGTGGCAAACAGCCTCCGGGGTTGCACTGCGTATTTCCTGTCTCTCCTAATACCTCTCCTCTCATCTCTGTACACAAATTTCTCAATGCCCCATTTCCTGCATTTACCAAAGCCATTCCAAAAGTTCAAACACCCAATCATTCAGCTACATTTTGTTTAATTAATCTCTACGTGTAATGTGTTCCTCAAGAAAGCAAGCACAAACCCGACATCACAGAGAGATTACACACAGAATTTTGCACCACAAAAAATAACGGTACTCTTTCATTTCTTGGAGAAAAAGTCAACTTGAATCCAGCGTGGTAATTACATAACGATGTGATTGAGGGGAGAAAGGAACAGGAAGTGTCACTTCCATTCCCATTATAGGTGAGGTCCCCTCCCCTCCCTCCCTCCCTCTCTCTCTCTCTCTCTCTCTCTCTCTCTCTCTCTCTCTCTCTCTCTCGCTGTACCTTGAGACTGAAAAAGAACCCAAAGAAAAAGAAAATGATAGAAACAGTTATGCGAATCATGGATTTAGGTTAAAAATTCCAAGCACCATAATTGCTTTTAACAATCGTGACAATTACTATCAAATTTTGAGCTTTATCACCAAATTACTTTAAGAAAAAAAAAAATTAACATTGTTGATTATGGTGAGCCTTTACCATAGGCATAAAATTGGAATAATTTACTATATACCGAATAGTGAATGAGACGAGGCCCTCCTCGGACACAATAAGTCGATAAAGATGGAACACAGCTCAAGGCAGCTATATCCCTCATGGTACGGTGGGAGCGAAACAGAACGTGAATGGGCAAATAAATCCAAACAATACCACCAAATAATCAAAATCGCTTTCAACCACTCATAACAAACAAAACAACCAAGAGCATCGCAATTGATTTTTTCATTGCCTCAAACGAACGGCCGGAGTGAATGCTCATTAATTCAATGACTTACCACTCTTCAAAGAAATTTTATAAATCAGAATCCCAAATTCAGAGAGACTTGTAAATTGTTTGATTAATTTACTGCTTCAGCTCTTTCAGTTATGAACAGTTATATAGGAAAAATGCTTCAACGAACACGAATAACCATTGTATAATTAGACAATAAACACCAGCGAAGATCTCAAAAATTTAGGTTAACCTATTGAGGGATCCCTCGAAGCGAAGTTTAACTGAAAGAGAAGAGTGTTGGTCGTACCTGTACATTCTGCTGGAATCAGCAGAGAGGCAGAGCTTGCCGTTCATGGCCATTTGTTCAATGGTGAACTGGGAGTACTGAGAAAGCGAATCGAGGACACTTTTAATTGTACTCTTGGGCGGCACATATATGTACTCATCAACGTCAAAGAAGAACATCCACTTAGCCATAAACTTGTGCCTGAACAAACAGTCATTCACCACCATGAATTGGTTGTGATAATACCCATCAAATCTCTCTTGGTCCCTTACATCCTGTAGCGTCACGTAACCCAGTTCAATCCACGGCTTCAATGCCTCCAACGCTTGCTGGTGAATCCCCCCGGCATCGTGAAGCACGAAATGCGATCTCGGTCCGAAGAACTTGACATGGTAGGCGATCCATTCTCTCACCCTCCGCGGGTTCAAGCCTCCGTACAGAGGTGACCCACAGTAGAAATAGTCGTACTTAGGCTCCGATGTGAAAATCGAAGCGTCCATGCTTCCAGGAGCCTCCGTAAGAACCTCCATTCTGTCGGTAATATTGAAATTCCTGTCGCCTCCGCCGGATGTGGAAGCACGAAGGATCAATTTACCGCCGGAGTTGTCGACATTGAGGGGCTGCGAGAAGGTACAGTTCACGATCACGACGGTGTACACACGACCGTAGCCCCAATCTGGGAGAATCTTGTAACCGACAGTGGTTATGGGCTTAGCTGAGTCGTTGCGGACCAGAGGAAGCCACTCGCACTCGTAAGTGGGCTTGCCATAGACATGAAGAGGCTTGGAAGACAGACCCACAATGGCGAAATTGTTGAGACCTCCTCTGTAAGCACTCATGGTGATGAAATTGTAAGCTGCTGAACCATAGGGCTTGAAAACTCTCTTGATGATTCCATTTTCGACAACACGTTCCTTCTCTTCGGAAGGAGGTGGAGGGGCAAGAGATGGCGGTGAAGATAGCCTTATAGATTTCTGGGAGACAGAGGATGAATTAGAAGAAGAGGAAGAGGAAGAGGAAGGAACTTGGGAGACGCGTGAGATACAAACGCGGAGATCTGAAGCAGAGATGGTGAAACGAGAAGGGATGAACTGAAGCAGAGTAGCAACGGAGCAAAGTAGAAGAAGAGTTGTGAGGAGAAGCTTGAGCTCTGCTGTGTAGTTACCCAGTACGCCTGGAAGCAGCTTCTTCTCTCTCTCTTTCGCCATTGTTGATGAAGCGCCCCGGGGGGAGGGGGGGGTGGGTGGGCGCGAGAGAGACGAAGAAGGTGAAGAGGGAAAGTGCTGGTGAGGCAGGCGCAAACCAGGCAAACGGAGACACTATATATATTGAGGAGGATAATTTCATTCTGCCTCGGGCCTCATAGCGTGCCAGGTGTGTGTGATTATTGATAATATTTTTTATTGCAAAAAAAAAAAAGTAGAGGACTATAATGTCTTATGATCATGGTTAATGATTGAGGGTTTAATGGGAAAACCATAATGAAGGACCTAAAGTTTATGTTGTTATTATTAAAAGGTAAGGATCTTAGGTAATAGCAATGAACGGTTAAATTTAGTAGAAATAACTCAACATCTGTTAAGCAAAACCAATGTTTCTAGCCTTGTAAGTGGGCAAAAAACCTCATTATAAGAGTAATTTTTATTTGAACCCAATATTATTAGACCTTAGAACATATGATGTGAAGTATCATATAATTATAGAAAAAGAAAAGGAGAAAAATCTTTAAGGAAAATATGGATATTTTGAAATTTGTGCTTTGTAGATAGATAATTTTTTTTTTTTAAAAAAAAAAAACAGTTTGTGGATGAATTTTGGATTGAGGGGGGGAAAAGCGGCTAAGCTAGTCCAATTGGTAAGGAAAGGGAAATAGTAACATTTTGATTCAGAGATGTGTTGCATGGGTGTATGATGCACACACAGGATTACTAATTAAGATGAAGATTTTACAATGAAAAAGGAAATAAAAATCATAAATCTTTAATTTATTTCCATTGATTTTATTCTAAAAAAATGATGTCTATGTTGTAATCATTTAAATGTTTCGATTAAATTGCGATTTGCCCCCCTCTCATTTTTTTGCATCTGTATGACTTCACTGTTAAATTCTTGGATGGTTGAAATAGGAAGGTGAGAAAAGAAAAGGAATAAAGGGGGAAAATGAACAATTAAAATAACTCACCCGCTGAGTGAGGAATCGGGCAGAAGAGATGGCATAAAGACAAGGATGTGAAGTGTGTAACTGAAAACATTATAGCGGTTCACCCAATTATTGATAACCCTGAAGAAGAAGAAGAAGAAGAAGAAGGTGTTACATTAAAGGTTGTAAGGGTATTATTTTCATGGTGTTTTAACCCTCTGAATGTTTTTTAAATTGATCGTTAGGCTGCGTATAAATTAAGTGACATTTTAATATATTATGGATATAAAATTGTGCTGCTTTGAATTATAGTTATTTGCAAAATAAAAAAGTGTGAAATTATATGAAAGATGCATGGTGGGGAGGAGGAAACAAAATGGGGGAAGAGATGATTCGAAGGGAAACGATGGATGAGCCAATTCCATGTTGATTGAGGGTTCACATGTGCCAGACATGCATGCTTTTGACCTGGACTTGCTTGCCATGCCTAGAATTGTGAAAGACCAAAGAAACGGTGCCAAAAGAGTTGATTGAGCAAAAGGGGGTAATGGCGTTGAAAGCGGAGATAAACATGAGGGAGATGAAAAGTCATTGTAATTAGAGCCAATGCTTGAAACACACAGATTACATTCTCCTGCCTCCCTTGCTTTCTGGCCCTCATCTCTCGCACATCAACAAAATACTATTTTCCTCTTAACTTTAATACAAGAACTAATTATTTCTTTAAAAAAAAAAGATCAATGAAGTAAATTAATGGATTTATTTATTATTTTTCTCTAAAATAATTTGATTGATGTATAATCTAACAATGCACCTCTCAAAATGTATGTTACTACTGTATGATTGTTTGTCATGCGAAGAAGTTAAAGGGCAGTTATATCAGGGATAAATGGGAGTGCTGCTCATGACCAATAATGAAATATTATATTTTAATGAAAAGAAAGAGGGAAAAGGAGTGGAATGAGTGGGTGGCTGTTACCGTTGGGAGTGATTTTGATGCCAAATCTGTCTCCCCTTCGCTTTCTGTCTCTGCCTCTCATTCGCATCTCATACTATCATTTCGACGGCTCTCCGCCGTGACGCCCACAGCCTCCGCTCTTCTTCCTGCTCACCCACACACTCCTCCAACCTTCACCTCACCTCTTTCATCATTTCTCAACTTCTATGCCCTTTTCCACAATATCCACCAAAAATAGGTTAACTCCTCCTCGTCAAAGGCTTATATTGCCTAACCTGCTTTCACCCCAACATAGCTTATTTAGTGAATAGATCAGGTTCAGGCAAGCCTCTAAGTGTGTTTACTTTTTTTTTTTTTTTTAAAAAAAAAAAAGAATTTACATTATTATATATATATAAAATACAATTTAAACTAATTGTATAAATTACTTATAAAATTACCAACTTAATCGTTACTTTAAGTTTCACATTGCATCATTCACACACAAGATCAACACTCTCATTCATCATCCGTTCACCTCGACCTCCCTTCTCTTCCATTGCTCACTATGACATTGATAGTTCACTCTCTCCCCCGTAACTTGTATCATTTGGCGAAGCATGATAATTGCTATCAGTTCATTTTAGCCATGCTCAAATAAAATATAATAAACTTACTATAGACCATTGCATCCAGCTCAACCCCACCACCTACTTAGAATATGTTTAAATTAACGGTGAAAATTACTTTTTCAATATGATTTAAAGTTTATGAGGTAATTATATAAAAGAAAATTATTTCGATTCATGTGAATATGATTTTATAAAGTTACAGTAAACATGTTTTTAGCCAGCCATCCACATCAATACACACAAATCTAGGTGCTTCTGTGTGGCTTCATTGTCCTGTAGAATTCATATATATGATGAAAGCGCCCATTCTCCAACCTCTCCCCCCCCCCCTCTAAAGTCCTTGAGATGATGTTACACACTTGTGGGGCAATCGATTTGGACGAGTCAAGTGTTTAATCAAAAATGTTTTTGCACCCATTCCTCCATATGAGTCAGCAGGCATAAGTGAACATGTGGAAGACCTGCTATTCCCAGATCTATTCAGTGCATCCCATCTAAACCAGTCAGTCACTCAGAGGGAAACTCAATTCTACGTTACTGAGCCACCACCAAATTAGAGCTGGGAATCTTTTTTCTTTGCCCCCATGTCATGAAATCTCATTTTGCCCAATTTTAGGAAGGGAGGCGGTGGGGAGTGGAAGCGGCCGGCCCAACAGAGGTGGCTGGAGTCTTGTACCGTCAACGGCCGTGGAGTCCACTCATGCGCCCCCCCACTCTTCTCACTGTGCCACGTGCCCCGCACCCACCACATGCCTTCTTCATTACCACTCCCTCTTTCTTCCACCGGCCACGTCATCATCTCATTATTATTCATGAATTTTCCCGAACTCTCCCTCCCACACCTCCCTCTTTCCATCCTCTCCTTAAACACGAAAGTTTCACAACCGAGGGAATTACACGCATATAAAGGAAGCGCGCGACACAACTTACTGAAACGTGTTTTATTTTTTTCTTTTCTATAAATCAATCATATTGCTTCTTTATTCTTAAACATGTAATTGATTTAAGGTTAATGTGAAAAATACTTACAAGCTTTCACCAAAACTACGTCTAAGACCGTATATATTCAATAGGTGCAAAAATATTCATAGCATTTAAAATTGAAGCAAAACACTGTTACTTTTATGTTGGGATCAAACTATTTTTGCATATGTACATGTAACGTTGTTAAGTTATATTTAACCTTATTTACATTTCTCCTTTCATTTTAAATCAATGACTATTTTTTCGCTTCCACAAAATATATGATGGTTGACACATATTTTATAAAAGTTAATAGAATTTTTGCACTTTAGCCCTTTAATATTCATTTTCCCCACTTACTTACTCATTGATTTAACAAATTTTGTTATTTTATGTTTCCCACACATAACGCGTCTATTAAAAGAGGAATATCATAGTAAAAGTAACAAATAAAAGTAAGAAATAATTATTCAATGAATTTTATTTACTGTTTGAAGGGGTTAGTAATATAAGATATGAATTCCATTTATTGATAGCTAGTAATGAATAATCATGCTTATTACAAATTTTATATTTTACATAATAATTTTGAAAGGGACGAGAAAATAAAGAGAGAGATGACAGTGAGATATTAAAAATTTCAGACATATCACATATGATGTCGCCCTCCCATGAATATATATATATATATATGCGAATGGAATACGTGTGCTGCCACCCTCCCTTGAATATAGATGCATATATATCCCATTATTCTGGAGCAGAAAAATAAAAAAATGCTACTTATAAAATTATAAATAGAAGGGTTGAGCATTAAATTCTGGATGAAGCGGGGCCTTTTAGAATCTAATTTCTTAAAATCAAAGTGATTGGCTTGGATATGTTCGTTTTTACTTGGGCGGGGTGCCTATAATGGAGGCCGCATCGTAAGTTCATGTGCCTCGCCTCACCTTTTTTGTTTCCCTCCTAAAGTTAAACCATCGTCAAGCAAGCGAGTTCAGAACGGTGACTTTAGGCGAATAGCCTTGTAACGTTTTATGTACTCCTCCCACTTTTAATTAAGATTTTTTTAAATGATTTTATGTGATTTGAAATAAGTATGTTAGAGAAGTTTCATTGCGACTTATGTAAAAATGGTTTTTAATTGATTTTGGGTGGTTGATAAACATCTTATAAAGTTCATTTGGTATTAAAGTAACACTTGATTTTAATTTTTATCCTTTTTTTTAATTATCTTTATTGATAATCCATCAATAATAATCAAGTAAAGGATGAAGGAAATGAATTAAAGAAGGTCATTAGAGTGTTTTTATAGAAAAACATAACATATTAACTAACTTAAGTAACATCCTTAATACAATCAAACTAGATAAATAAGCTTAACCAACGCAGGCCAATAGCCTGAAGTGATGGTCTATGAAAAATAGAGATCTCTTGCAATTCGATTACAGCAACCATTTTGAAGGTCATTTTTATAGTTATTTTCAATTATGTTGGGTGCCATAAAATTTCTCTTCTAATTTTGAAGTCGCAGATTTAATCATATTTATAACTTCACATTAGTGTATTGCAGGGCCATCTTTTAAAATTGTTAATCTAACATTTCTTTTCAATAATAAGACTAATGATATTAATTTTAAGGGATTAAATCGGGACTTAATTAATATAAAAATCAGAGAATTTTCCCTATATTTTACTGCTTTTTACTTGATAAAGGCAAAATATGTAATGAAGTTTTGTTAAAGAAAGTGGTTAATAAAACTTTAGCTTAAGCTCTAGGCTATTCTAGAGTGGTAGGGGTATGGCATAAACTTTAGTTGCCTCAACCTTTTGACTCTCTAGCATATAAGCCCGTACATTTCAACAATTAAAAAATAAACTTACCTTTTTCTTCAACAAAAGCAATTATTCTGCAATAGTTTCTCTTTAACATTATTATTATGATCTTGACATTTCAAATAATATATAATGATGTATGTAATTTTGTACACGAGGATGGTGGTTGGATCAAATGAGATATAAAGAGAAGCTGTCTTTGCTCAACTTTAAAACCTTTGGCCTCCTAGCTTTGTATCTTTTGACATCAAACGATTGCATGCAAGTATCTATGAGTGTGTGTGTGTGTGTATTCAAAGATAAAAAAGAAGAAAATATGTATATATAACAAAAAGTAAAAAAAAGAAGAAAATATGTATATATAACAAAAAGTAAAAAAAAGAAGAAAATATGTATATATAACAAAAAGTAAAGGAAAATTGTGGTCCCTAGACTAATCTTCTCTTGCAATTTTCGTTATGCAGTGAACATCGGAAGGAACTGTTTTTTTTTTTTTAATTAAATAAAACGTCAATGGCCATTAATTTTTCGGGAAAGAGCTTATGGGGTAATCCAATAGGTTAACTAATGTTTGATAGTTTAAGCTTTTTGAAGTAGGATAACATTGTTTTATTTTAACACTTTGAAAATGACACAGCACAAAAAAACTTCCAATACCCATGGCTCTTTCATGAAACCTTTTTGGTCAAAAATGACATTTAACCTTTTTTTATGTGTGTGAAGTTTGTTTATGTTTTTTAAATATTTATCTTAAATAATTTTTATTAATTTTAAAATCTATAAAATATATTTAGAAAATAGATTATATATAATTACAGAATATTTTATAAATATTAAAAGAAATTAGTCAGTGCTTTTGCATGTATAAAAATTTTAAAAATAATTTTTTAGAATTAACTGGTTCTTTTGGAGGCCCAAGCAGCAATTGTATTGAACTTTTTGACCCATTTTGATGCGCAGGGATGGGAAGTCATGATATGAATAGTTCATATTAGGTTAAGAACACAGGTGCCTATTTTTGTTTTTGTTTTTGGCAACACACCCTTTCAAATCCTTTATATTAATACACTGTGGCCCAATATTTGACTCTGGGTCATGTCAAGGCCCTAAATTGAAAGTTTTTAGCAAGCTAAAGATTTCCTATATCATAAACTCATAGGCTCGTATGCGTTCATCAAATTTAACTAATACAATCTTCTTTTGTTTATTAGAATAAAAGTAAGCTTTTATTATATTTGATTTTTTTTAATCTTATTCTTGGATTAATTTTTTTTTCTTAAATTATTATTTTATTCTCATTTTCCGGTTACATTCAAAATTTTATTCTATGAAGGATAGTGCATGATAAATTTCTTAGTAATATATGTGTATATATATTGAAATTAAAAAATTTGATAAAATATAAAGTTTAATTTTTTTTAGCAAAAAATATAGAATAACCCCTAAGGATAGGGGCAAAGACCATTTATTCCCATTTGGGGCAGGAGAAAACTAGATGGTTCATGGTATAGATTACAATATAGTTGCCACCAAATTGAAATGATAAAAGAGAAGAGATGAAGGAAAAATTTACATTGAAAAAAAAAGCTAATAATGCAACACAAAACAGAGAATGTCGAATATGCATGCTATCTTCTCCTAAAAAATACATACACACATACCAAGTTATACAAAAAAGTACATGCATTAAAAGAACGAATGAATAGTGTTTCATCATTGTGTGAGTGTTAAATTCTATGGCAAAAAAAAAAAAAAAAAAGAGGAATAAAATCTATGCATCCACATAAACTCTAACAACATCTGCTATGGGGGCTCGACACATTGGACACTTGCCACTGTTCCATTGCAACTCATTCGCACACTTCATGCACGTACACATGTGCCCACACCTGTCCGTAAGTACATCACCACCACATATTCATTCAGTTTCATTCATATATATATATCATTCTATAATACTCATCAATATACATTCAATTTTATTATAAAGAAAATTAATTAAAGGCTAATGTAACATGTATTCAATACCCTAACAGTATTTTTGTAGGCATATCTTATTTATCATGCATCTAATAACACCCTAAACCATAAATAAAATTACAGTGTTAAACATAATTAAAAAATAACACCGGGTGTTGAATGCACAAAAAAAAAATAACATTAGATTATTGGATGCGCTATAAATAAATAAGATTAATGTGATGGATATACATCTGGGTGGGTACGGGCTAATATTTTAACCTTAATTAAATACCTGTATAAAAGTGAGTCAACTTTCTTATCACAGCAAATACAGCAATTGCCTTTCTTTTGCGCCTTCTGATGATCATTGCTCGTCTTCTTCTTCTTCTTCTTCTTCTCTCTAAGTGCTGCCATTCATATGCACACATATATGTTCATTTCATTCATCACCCACATTGCTGTTTCAATTATATATAGTTTCATAACAGGCGCGCGCCCGCCCGCACATATGTATAGCTGATGAATAGAATACGTATATAATCATATGTACGAACCTCTGCTAACTTCGCGTTTCATTGATTTCTGCAGCATCATCTGCATGTCTACGCAGCTCTTTAGTGATTTTCTTATCTCAGCGATTTCTCTGTGCATGTGCTCCATCTTGCCTCTCATATCATATATTAAATCCATTTCCTAACAACAATTCCATGCATACTCATTAGATACTGTTATGTACCTAATCATGCATATTGCTTATAATTTTCTTTGTTTTTTAATGAAGTTTATACTGTGAGTTGAAATTAAA
>QFDD01007331.1:0-10099 GCA_006871305.1 Vachellia collinsii
CCTAATTTTCCCTTAATAATATTGATGTAAATACCATAAAAGGCATCTTTAAATAAGATAAGTTTAGCAACCCTACCTATTTGTTATTGTATTTAAGTTTAGCAATTACTGTGGGAATGAGTTTTCTATACGAATGTATTGTGCGTTTAAATAAGATAAGGACACATAAAGAGTAAGCTTTACATAATTTTTTTTAATAATGCGCGTTATAATTTCATAGTGTCTAATCAACGCTAGCCGCGCAATTAATAACAATTAACTTTAAAAAAAAAATTAACTTTAGAGTCAAGAAGAGCATCATTTTCATCCAATTAATATGAACATAAAAAGTCAAATTCTATATCAGTGGTCTCCGCACATTGATTGAAGACAAAAGGATCCAGCCAAATATAGGAAAAAAAAAAAACGCTTCCTTCTAAAATTCAAAAAAGCAAAGGATGATAATAAAGGCAGCACATATAAACAATTGAGCTTAATTGGGCGAAGGCTAACCACTACTCGGGAATAATTGTTTTTCAATGGTATAATTATATTTAATGTCCAAGTGCTTTAATTTTAACCGGTGATTACACAAGTAGGAGCTGAAGCATGCCTCCAAATAAATATTAATTATATCCACGACCAATTAATCTATAAATATTTTATTCCTCAACTCTTGTGTGTGGAATAGCACCAGGCTAGGAGGCTTGATTTCTACCATTCATGCCGTAGAAAATATCAATTCGTGATGTCAACTAAAGATACTCCTAATTCAAACAAAAAATCTTCTTTTTAAGATTAATAAAAGTGACAAAATATAAAATATCACTGTTCGTGAGCTCCAAAATACTTTGTTTTTAGCAAACATGCGTCTGTGATTAAATTGGATGACAAGCTAGCCGACGGCTTATTTAGTTATTTCCATGAATCCTTATGTTCTTAAAGGAGGTGCCATTCGGCCTTAAATTGCGATTAAAGGAAGACCTTTGACGATTAAAGTACCCTTTCTTTTTTTTTTTTAAAAAAAAGAAGCTAAAACAACTGTTCCTCCACAAATCAAAATTTAAGATGACGTCACGTTGAAAGGAACGTAGATAATTAAGGGAAGGAAGTGAGTGCATGGTGCCATCTAACCCAATCAACTTGGAATTGTTCAATCCCTTAAGCCAGGTATATACTTAAACAATACTCCCTCCCTTTTTATATAATAACTAGATAATTAATTTCTGAATCTCGAGAAGGTTCGTTGACATAGTCATCTGTGACAAATTTTTATTAATTTTCCTGAACTGCTTATTTCATTATACTCATTACAACCGGCACTCAATGAAAACTTCCCTGACTTGCAATCAATAAAGTCCATCTTTATCAAAGCGTTGGAGATAAGTTAAGATAAAATTCATCTCACATGCTTTCATAATAAAATGTAAATCACGCTGTAAATTTAGCTTACAACTCTAATACAAAAAGGCCCAAATATATTTTAAGTAGAGCATGATGAATCTAAGAGGTAAAATCAATTAAAATCGTATATATAATTAAAATAAAGTTATTGTCTAACTCATATGATAATACGATACATATATAATAAAAACAATGAAGTTAATTAGCTAGGAGAGGATGTTGATAAAGGGATAGCGTGAAGGAGTGGTTTGGTTTGAATCTAACAGCTGTGGCCGGCCGTTGGAGAAAAGGAAGTGAAACTTCAAATGAGACAAAGCACAAATACCTAAATAAATTGACGTTGATATTTTGTTATTTTTATAGCTACACAATAATCTAAGAATATTTTGTTTTTTTGCAATAAAAATGGTTAATATAAAATGTCATTTATCTTAAATCATAACACGTCCACACACTTGGATAGTAGAATGTGAAGCTTGGTTTACGGGGAACCACAGATTCTAAAATTTATTCAGCCCATATCTCTTCCCACAATTAAAGAATTAGATTAGATCTAAGGGTTTGATTGATTAGACCGTTAATTACATTGAATTTTGACAACAGCCTCGTTTTGGATTAAAAAAACCATTTTTATGGTTGAATAGGATTGGATAGAGGTTGAGGTGGCATTAAGTCGAGACTCATAATACCACGAAATGAAGAAACTGAACAATCTTTGAAAACTCGGATAAATTATGAATCTAAAGTCATGTTTAACAGCCACTTTTTAAAAATACTTTTATGTAAATTAAGATAAAACTCTCTCACATACTCACCTTGGATTGTGTAAAGTCACTTTTCAGGTTGAAAATTTAAAGAAACCGGTAAAAAAAATAGACTGCATTAAAAGCTTCAATATACTTGTAGAGGTGTTTACTAATTACTAAAACATTTTAGATAAAACTCGTTTTACATACTTATTTTAAATTATGTATAATCACTTTTCAAAAATTAATTTTAAACAGTTCTTAGTAATACGTTGGTAATTCATTGAAAAGCCTTGTATATTGTGGTATTATTATAGTAACAATATGATTTTTATATTATTATTTATTTGCACGATATTTTACCAGATTTTTATTGAATCGTTATGCCATGGTTAGGATAACCAATTGAACCATAAACTGGTATTGTCAATCTGACATTGGATCGGGCTTTCTAAGATTAATCTAATCATGAATAAAATATCAAACATAAATAAATATCAATCATGCATCCTTACATGTACTGAACTTCAACGACATTTGTTTTTTCCAAACAATCATTCATCCTTAACATGTCCTTCTCAACAACTAAGAACTGTTTTTGGTAATGAATCATGCAGCCTTGAAATGTCTAGCTCAACATTTTTTTTTCAAATTAATTTTCTTAACTTATAGATTAATATATAATTGAATTGTTTTTATAATATATGTTATAATTAAATAATTGATTCAGATTTTTTCAATCTCCTTAAAAAGTCCACACACTCTTGTATTAAAGACTGATCGTGTAATTAATGAAAATACATGGCTTTAAAGTTAAAATGAAGTGGAAGTGATATGTGATGAAAGAGATGGGGATATATGGTGCATGTATGTAGAAAAACTTTCATTGCATGATTTTTTTTTTTTTGATCAACTTTCATTGCATGATTGAAACCTGAAGTGATTTGAGTTTTGCTTATCAACCAGTTGATTGCTTAGCGAAAATTACAAGCTTAACCTTTGAGGTTGTAAAAACTACCTGCTTCTAAGTTTTGCTATCAGACACATATTCTATTGCTAAATAATATAATTTTGTAAGAATTACTGTTAGAGATGCTGAGTGTGATCGTATTTTTAAATAAAAATTTTAACTATTTCTGAATGATATTCCAACAACTTTTAATGTTAGGACTTTTAAAAAATCATATAAGATGAAAAAGAACTCCAAAATAACTTATATTTTTTAAATGGGATATATATATATATATATATTCATTTATTCGATGAGAAGCAATCAAAGGATGAACATGCCTTCAAAGTTAAAAAAGTAGTAATATGTGAAAAGGAAGTGGGGCTATTAATTTGGTGCAAGTGGGAAACTTGCATTGCATTATTGAAAGTGATCAGTGGTTGTAATTAACTTGTTGGTTACTAAGTTAAAATTACAGGTTTGACCCTTCTAGGTTGCATCATTATGGTATGTTTTTTGCACTATGGTTTTTTTTTTTTTTGACGAAATCTGCTTGTCCAGCACAGTATTGAAATTTTAATTTTCAATTATCAGATGTATGCCAAATAATGGAGGCAAAGCATATATGTTAATTGAAGTGACATGTTTAATTTATAAACTATTCTTAGTTATTGACTAAGAATAATCAAAACCTTAACCCTTTGGATACTCCTTCGATATCACTATATATATATATGTATGTATGTATGTATGTATTTGTGTGCTTTGCTTCCAACTTGAGTAATCATTTTGGCCTTTCCCCTAAATGGATCCTTAATCAACCTGTATTGACTTTTAATATTATTTAATAAAATCGCCTTTATTAATCCCTCCACACTTGTAACCTTTTTCTTTCTTTTTCCCCAATTAGGCGCAAAGAAAGAAACCCTTAGAAATTGATGTTTACCAGTTTGTTTGACCTTTCTGAATGTGAATGAAGCGCCACGTCTGTCAAATGAAATATCCCATTTAACAATTAGAATCGTGTGATAGCGACTCAAGATTTTTTTTTAGAAAATAAAGTTAATCATTTGAAATGTTTTATTTTTTTAAAAATAAATTGGAATAACTGCTCTCGTTTAATACAATGATACTTGAATTCCATTTAACAATATCAAACCTGTGGAGGGAATAGAATAACGGTGTAGTCATGTAGTCATATTTATATGGCAAATAGTATTTTATTTGATCATATTTATAAATCATATTATTCAATTTTTATGTGGATACACCATTTTATTCTTAATTTATTATTCGTTAAATTTACTTTCATATGTTATAATTAATATTAAATAGAGATAAAATTAATTTTTTTAAAATTTTAATGTAATTAATGAAATTTAAGGTTTTTCTTTATCTATATTATATGATTTGTAAATATAACAAGATGAGTTAATCTCTAACCGGTAGACAAGTTTGAAATGGGTAAATTATTAATGTATAGGTGGAACTTTTTTTTCTTGGACCATCATGTATAGGTGGAACTGGAAAGTATGAAAGTATATTCCTTACATATTTTTTTAGAAATGCGCGGAATCATCAGCATCAGGCTGAGACAGCTGAGGGATATATTTATAGATAATTAAGATATTGTTCTCATTTTATATAATTAAATTTGGCCCAAAAAAATAGTCATTAATCTTAGGATGATTCCCTTGGCGCTGGAGCTTCAACGAGCCGCTTGAACTCGGGTGAGTGGCAATAAAGAGAGTTTTTTTTTTTTTTTTGTAATTTATAAGTGCAATATTTTCATCTGATCAATCTACTTAACTCCAAATAAATTCTAAATTCTTAAAGACAAGTAGACAACCGTGAGAATAAGACATCTTCAATGGCCAACATAAGATTACCATATTTCATGGGGATTTTATTATCATTCTCCCCTGCGATATCATATTGGTCAAGCTCAAGCCCCACAATCAAATCAATCACATTGGTCAGCATGTTTTCAAAATTTAGGGCTGAGCAAATAGCCCGTAATCCAATAGACCCATCTACGCCCATTGGATCTTTGCCGGTTCCAGGCAACCCAAGAGTGGCCCTCAACGTGCGGATTAAAGCCCACCGGTTTAAGAATTAAATGGGGCAACGCTAGTTTGGATTTTTTTAAAATAAAATTTATTAATTATTCTTCAAATTTATTTATTCTTCCCTCGCTCTATTTTCTAACACTAGCACTCAATAGTAATTCATTTTATTTCTTTGTACTTACTCTTCCTTGAATATTTTGAGACCATAATTTTACCTTTTAGTCACAGTGTTTTGTATAGTTTCTTCCAATTAAATGCTTATTAAACTTCAAAATATATGTCTTCTGAAATCATTTTAATTTAGATTTATTTTCTGGTGATATAATATAGATTGCTTTATATATACATTCATTAAAAAACTCACCTAAATCACACCATAGTCAACACAATATTTTAAATTGTAATATTTCTCTTATCTTATCTATAAGTCACCAACAATCTATTTTACTAGAACAAATTTAATTTTGTTGAAAAAGCTCATTGGACTTGTTTAATTGCTTATTATTGAAATTTTAGTAAGGAAACGGAATGTTATGGACCTTACGGCTATCAAAATTGAACAATTTTTTTTTTTTGGTTAAAAAACATGTCAACATCCAAACAGGTTTTTCTATAATCTGTATAACCCGCTCGTTTATGTCTTAACCCTTTTAGTATTGGTTAAGTGCGTTGAGGCATGGGTAGAGGCTAACTTGTACTTGTGCAAATATAAACAGGTGAGTTATGGGTTAAAATCTAGGCTGTCCAATCTGTCCGTTGCTTAGCTTTAGAAAAATTTGTATAAAACTTTTTAAATATTTTTATTAAGAAATTATCCAACAAAATCAGGCCGGAAAAAATCCAGCGTATATGGACCCCTATATAATTAATTAAATTTAAATATCTACATCTTAATATGAATAATTTCATACAACAAAGAAACTAAAAAATATACATTTTGGATAGGCTAAATTATATAAAATTTCCTGGACTTTGTATCAGTTGTAAGTAACTCCATAACATTTTAAAGCTTAAATTCAACCTCTAACTTTTTTATCTTTTTACCATGAATCCCTTACTGTTAACTCGCCATTATCTTTGTTAGTAACCATATGAAGTATTCTAAGTAATCATTGCTTATTAAATTAAATTCCTAGAGAAAAATTATTCGATATTATTTTCTATCATATTTTTAATAATTATCTTGAAATTTCATACTACCGTGTTATCTAATTTTTGTTGTTATATTATCTTAAAGAAAAAAAATGATTTTCCGACATAACTCATAAGCTTTAGATTTGTTAGTCTTTCATATGGCGGCAATAAATTGATCAAGAAAATTAGGTTGAACTTTCTCCTTTTCCTTATCGTCACAGTTCAAACATATATTCTTTACTCATTCTTAAAAGAGTGTGTTTGTATGCACCAGGAACAAAAAGGCTGTTTGTAAGTGTATTATTGTGAATTGCACATTAATTTAGGGCTTTTTTGTTTCTATTTTCAGTTTTCTTATTTTCAAAACTGTATTATAAAACTGTTTTTGAGAATAATTTTTAAAAAGAAAAAAATATGTTTGAATAATTTCTTTTAAAAATATATTTGAAAATAAACATACCTAAATTGGAAAGTAAAATCTTAATGATAACTCAAGTGCTTGAATAGAAAAAAGGACATCAAATAGAGATAAAGGGATTTCCAATTTTCATAAACAAAAACTAAGAAATGAAAAAAAAACCAAAAAAACAACTAGAGCTTGTTTTTGTATTATAGTTTTTAAAAACATTTTTCTGTTTTTTTATTAAAAAAACAAGTTATTAAAAACCATACTCCAAACAAGTTTTTTTGTTTTCTTTAAAAACAGAAACAAACACCCTTCTTAGTTTTTAATCTAATGTTAAATTTGTATTGTTTATCTAGTAGCTCATCTCCTTATGAGTTAGATAATGAATTCACTTTGATGCTAAATATAAAATATTTATTCACTTGTTTTATCAAATTTATAATTCTCTTATCAAAATGTGGTTATTGATTATACATGTTAAGGGATTTTCATCATAAAGTAATTTCATTGTATATAATTAACATTGTTCACAAAGCCATTTTACCACCCATTCTTTGTAAACATCTACAGTACAAAAATGGTTTCTTTGAATTTGATGCTTCTACATTTGAAACATTGCTGTGCTGATTTTATGGGCCGGCCCTACATTTACAAATTGGTTGGAAATTGAAATTACTAAAAATAATGAATACAACAAAAACTGCAACTTTTAAGTCTTGGAAGTTCTGCACTAAAATGTCAAAAGGCATTATGGTTGTTTTACCTAAGTAACAAAGCAAGGATCTTACAACTTCCTCTTGTATGAACCAATTTCCTCTCCAAAGCAATCTGAAATATGGATGCTGACTCTAAATGCAAGAAGTGTATACATCTCGACCAGAGATTCTTCAATTTTCGGATTCTGTAAATTTCATCTCCCTAAAACCTAAGTATACTTTTTTTTTACCAGGAAAAAAAAAAACCCAAGTATACTTGATAGTGCCTATATATCAAGGGTTCATTTAGGTAACAACACAAATTCAAACAAAAAAGTGGGAAAAAAAAAAGAAAATGCATACAATTATTGCGACCCCTATGACTGATGCAAGAGACAGACCATATAAGACTATGCAATGCAAGCGGAAGGACCTCATTTGTTTTCTTTCAACTCTCTTCCATAGCGTCCCTTCCTCCCAAGTTAGCAAAGTTGGGCATAGGTTTTACTTTTAAAAGATGTCTGCCACTGTAGCTAAAGTACTACGAATTCATCTCTTATAAAAGTTATAACTCTAGCTGCCAGACAGCAGAAAACTTTCTGAATAAATATTATAAACTCTTGTGAGATCCGCAGAGCTGATTGTCCATTCATGACCACGCAATGCAAGTGGAAGGACCTCATTTATTTCCTCACAACCCTCTTCCACTGCAGCCGCTTCCCTCCTTCTCCCTTCTTTCCAAAGGCTCTTCACAAGCAATTCTTTAGTGTCAGAATCAGGCATCAAACCTGAATTCTTCATGTCTTCAAATATCCTCCATCCCAGTGCTGCTCTTTCCGATTTGCAATAACCTTGGATTAGTACCTTATACAGATAAGCATCTGGCTCTAAATCGCTCTGCCTAACCATTGTAAAGAGCTTCTGCACTGTTTTTATGTCTCCAAGACTAGCAAAATGTTGCATTAGACCAGAGAATGTCTGAATATCTGGGAAAATTCCATTCAAAATCATCTCGTCAAGTGTTTCCAGGGCATCAGTGTTCTTTCCACACTTGGTTAGTGCTCTTAAGAGAGAGGAATAGAGAAGCATCAGATGAAAATTTGATATGGGTCCACAGAGTGCTCGGTCAACATTGAAAATCTTCTTAGCAGCATCAGCATTCTTTGAAATTCCATAGAAGTCAATTATCAGCCTTATAGTGCTGAAGGGCAGTCTCATTCCCTCTACTCTGATCTTAGATATGAGCCTATCCACCAATTCTGTATATCCATGCCGTGCAAGAAGAGTAATGATTCTCTGTACCGTGTATATATCATGAGTAAATCCAGGTTGATAAGCAACCCAACAGAAGAAATTCCAAGCAGTTTCTGGGGATTTGAAATTCCTAAGGATCTTGCAGACCAGCCGTCTTGACCACACAAAGTTTGCACCCTCTAGGGCTGATACCTCACTGGGACCCCAATTCTGCAAGGCAATTGCCAAAGCCTGCGGGTCTAGCCAGGGTTTTAAATGTTTTCCATCCTCAAATTGACAAGCATGACTTGAATTCTCATTTTCATCCTCATCATCATCACTACTGTCAATGGAATAGCCTATATTCTTGATTCTTTCATCTGATGAACTTTCTTTGAAGAACTCGTCATCCATAAGATATCCTTCCTCCACAGTCTGCTGCAGTGACAAACACATGGCGCGACTGGGCAATATCCCATCAGCTTGCATTTCATTGAGTAAGGTTTTGACCTCCTCAAACCGTTCAAGGTAAACGAAGCTCTCAATCAGAACTGAATACTGTTTCAAAGTGCGTTTGATCCGCATTGAAGGCAGTATTCTGAAAACCTCCATGGCTGCCAATGATTTTCCAGAATTCAAGAGGTGCTCGATCATAACTGTACAAGTTCTGCAATTCGGATTTGCCCCTTCATCAAGCATCCTGGAGAAAACCTTTACTGCCTCAGAGTCCATGCCCTTCTTCGCATACAGAGCCATAACAATGTTAAATGATTCAGTGCAGGCACGCTTATTGGCAGTGGATCTATACTTATCCCAAAGCACAAGAACTGACTCAAGATCCCCAGCTGCAGCATGCCACTGCATGAGGTTCATAAAACTGACATGTACATTACCGAATCTCCCAGCAGTAATAGCGTCAATGAGAGACTTGAGTTCTGCAGTTCGGTGTGACCTGGCAAGCACAGTGGCCAGGGCATGGAGGGTATTCTTGGTATGTGAAAAGCCTTGAATTTTTTCAAGCTCCTCCACAAGGGAGAGGGCAGAATTTGCAGAAGGGGCAGAACGAAGAGCCTGAGTGACTACGAAAGAGTCGAGAAGACGATCGTTTAGAAGACGAGGGAGTGAACTGGGACAATCGGAACGAAGAGCGAGTCGAATAGAGTCTATTAGTCTGGCACGGTAAAGGTAGTGGGAAACTTTACTGGGAAAAGGGTCACGAGCATAGGACCGAGCCTGTTGGTTCAATATGATAATTATGTTAAACTTGGAGAAGAACGGCCTAATATGCTTCATCATCAGTGAAGCCTACTATTATCACCAGCCGTCTCGCTCCACATTTGGTATGCGCAAAGAATCAAACACCTGGTGTGCATGGCATGGGACGGCAAGAGTTTGTCACGCTTCAGATGAAGATGATAAACAGTACCCCAAACGGCTTGAAATCGGGTGAGTGGCAATAAAGTGAGGATTCTTTTTTTTTTTTT
>QFDD01007332.1:0-11248 GCA_006871305.1 Vachellia collinsii
GAAGCTTGGTTAAGATGTTTAATTGAAGTATTTTGAGGTTTGAATCTGGTGGTATCCAAGGTTCACCTCTAGGCTCAATTCATTGAACTCTTATCTTTAGTGGAGCTAGGAAGGCCAAATCTCAACGCAAGGGGACTACATTTTATTATCGTGCATTTAATCCAAGATTAACTTTGAATTGCTCACTGTTTGAAATCAATTGCAATCTGTCCATTTTCATTGTTAAGAAAAAGAAAACCCTAAAAAGAATAGTTAGATTTAAATTCAGCTGTTTCATTGTTTTTCCAATAAGATTTTCTACAAGGTTTCCTTTTTAACTTTGATTGCAACATTAATCTGTTTAAAAGCTTGAATTAAACTCCTCACAAGAAACGACCTGGGTGTGCAACACTATACTACATTTCTATCACCTAGTATTTTAAAAGCCTATACGACTAAGGGCGATTTCAGTCAACAACTGCCATCTGACTAAAAGGGAACAATCACGAAAATGTACCTCATTCTGCACATTTCAGAGAGCAAATCTGGCAGCCATTCCTCATCTCTAAACTTTTCTTCCAGTGTGCAGATCTCCTTCCATCTTCACAACACTTCATCTCCAATTTCTCCTACCACACTGTCCCTACCTTCCAATCACTCTCTGCTGCACTTTTCTATTCTCATCTTCAGTTTCTTATGGCAGAACATAGGGGTGATCACTGCTGCATCCTTGGAATCATGAGAGGCTAAACTCTTAGCCTCTTGGTGATGGAGAGCAAGACTTGAGCCAAAGATTCATTGGGGAGTATTCCTAGCCTAATCTTGTCTTTGAGTGTTTGTAGAGATCTTTAGATCTAAAGACTTCTGCTGCTAGGAACAGATGTTTATAGATCTATGAACTATTGATTTGGTTATGTAATTGGATTGGTTGCTGTTCATGTGGATTGAAATTTATTTATTTCAAATTTGATTCCTTGTGTTCACTTAGTTATCAATGATTATTGGTGATTAGTTGTTCATTTGGTTTTTGTGATTGTGATTGCAATTTGTTGAAGGCATGAGTATCAATTACTCCTTCTACATTTTGAGTGGCGCTGAACAATGTTTTAAGGAATGTTGTTTGACTTAGATTCAAGAAAATTGCATTAATTGAACCATTGGACCTAAGTGATTGCTTAGGGTTTATTAATTGAACTCAGAAGGATTGATCTTCCATAATTAAGTCAAGGCAAGGAAAGTTAAGTCTCCATCACTAAGAGTATATTCATTATACTCCCTTTTAATCCAAAATACATTTTCAATTACTAAAAACACCAATAATATTTTGTCACAATTATTTGCATTTCATTCCATTGTCTTAAGCCAAAACCCCCCTTATTTTACATACTCAGATTAAACATGCTTTTAATAACCAATTCAGCATAGGATAATCAATAAATAGCTCCTCGAGAAGAACGATTGGTTGCTCACTATACTACATTACTTTAGGAGTAATAATTTTGTATCGAACCCGAAGGCGAAAAAAGCATGTCCGATCAACAACATTTGATATTAATGGGTATTCCTTCTATACAAAGTCTCTAGATGATAAGAGTATTGTGTAGAATAGTGGTGTTGTGTTAATGGCTGAATCAATGCACTTTTCTAGTTTGAAAGATTAGAGACATAAAGTGGCAGCCATGCCTTATTATGGGGTCATCGAAGAGATTTGAGAGGTGGACTGCACTAAATTTAATGTGCCTATCTTCAAATGCAAGTAGGTCAATGTCAATAATGGTGTTCAAGTTGATCGATTAGGATTTACACTAGTTGATTTAAGTAACAAAAGCTTTGGGGAAGAGCCTTTTATAATGGCAGACCAAGCAAAACTAGTCTTCTATATCACTGATCCTGGAAGCACTAGTTGGTCTGTGGCTCTGCAAGGAAAAAGGGTATATGATATTGATGATAACAATTATTCAAACTTTGATATTTCTGAGACTCCTTCTTTCTCAAGGGGCCTACCTAAATTGAATGAAGAAGCAGAAGTGGATGATGAGCATGGCACAAGAAATGATCACCATGAAAGGATATGGGAGGATATCTCTATATGAAATTAATTCAAAAGTTAGTTATTTCTTTTTACATTGTTCTTAGTTATTTTAAAATTATTCATAAATTTATCTCATGTGATGTTGTTTTATTTAAACTAAATTATCTTGTATTATTGTCTAAATAGGAAGATGGAGGATCAGAGTGGGCCTCACGATAGTCAAAGCGGCCCTAGCGATCTAAGTAGGCCTAGTAGCCAATCCACACAGAGGAGGGGTAGAAGTAGCACAAGAAAGAAAAAGGTTTCCCTTGATCGGAACACTGGGTAAAAGATACCTATTCAATTTGATAGGTATTGGAGACCTATCGGGCCTAATGCGACCAAGTATGTCAGTTATGTTGGCCTCCTGGCACGCAACAAGCCGAGCATCTTGGTAGAGGAGTGGGACAATATTGAGCAAAGTGTGAAGCTAAATATTTGGGACACCATTAGGGTATGAAAAACACTTCTATCAATTTTGCAATTATTTAATAATTATTATTTTGTCATTAACTATTTCAAATTTAAGCATTGCAGCTCACTTACGATGTTCCTACAATGAAAGCCTTAGGAACAAGACATGGTCATTCTGTTGCACATGTTAGAGGGCATTCAAGACACAACTAGCCCGTGCTTATGTGCATAACGAGGTGAAAGATGGTGAACATCGACCTACTCCTTGCAACAAATATCCATTTATTGATGAGGAGACTTGGGAAGAATTTTATAGAATTCGAACTACGCCAGAAGCTTTGGTTAGTTGATTTATTTAAAGTTTTATTATATATTATTTTATTAGTCATCAATCATTGTTTTTGAATTGTAATTATTTGATAAATTCTTGAACATAGCAAAAAAGGGCTAAAGCAATAGAGATTGGTCGCAAGAATGATTGCGCCCACACAATGTATCGTGGGGGCTATGCTAAGGCTGAGAAAGACTTGATGGCGGCCAAGAGAACGAAGTTGGAAGAGCAAGCTCATTCCGATCCTTCCACCATTGTTTCTCCACCATCTCCGATACGTCATGAAGATAGATGGAAGTAGGCTCACCAAAAAAGAAGTGGGCAATATACAAGCGAACGTGCTCATGTCATTGCTGAACAGATTGTATGTATGTAAATTCTTTGTTTTAGTAACCTAACTATATAAATTCTTATGTCTGTTATCTATATGTCACAGGAAGTAATTCAACAACAAAAATTCGATGGAACCTTCAAGCCTGATGGAAGGAATGATGTTTTGACTGCTGCTGTGGGGAAACCAGATTATGCTGGGTGAGTAAGGGGTGTTGGACAGGGGATGGGCTTAAGAGACTACTTTGGACAACCTACACGTCGTTATCCCTCAAGTGTGGTGGCTATGGAGGAGATGAATGTATTGTTGGCTGCTGTGAAGGCAGAGGCAAGGGCAAAGGCAGAAGCTTCACTTGATGCAAAGTTGGAAGCGAGGTTAGAAGCCCAATCAGAAGCCCGAATGAGCAAGATGAAGGATGAAATGATTTCTATGATGACATCTAAATAGGTGACAAGTGCCCCTAAGACACCTACAGCTCTTCAAAGTACCAAAGAAAGTTGTTCTACTTTGGGCGTGCATCAGAGGGTCATGCCATTCTAAGTGGCAAGCTTTGTGATCTATATTTGGACGATCCTCCAAGACAGTTAGTAGCACATGGCAGCGTTCATAACTTGGGGCCAACCGTCCACCACACCCGACTAGAAGATGATCAAGTAAGAGTCATGGTTGAAGAGGTGATTATTGTAGATGCTCCTATCCCAATCCCTACTGATGAAGTGGAAACTGTGGGTAATATTGCAAAGACTTTTATCTTGTGGCCAAGGAGACTTGTTGGCAAGGTTCTTACTAAAGCCGTCCCTTTCACAAATCCAATCACAACTCCATCCAATCAACTGGTTTCACCCCCTCAATTGCAGCATCATCCACAATCCCAGTTGAATGCCTTGCAAAGGGTGATTTTGATGTCATATGATAAATCATTTAAAAGAACAGTATTGCCAATGGATGTAGCAGTTGTGGGGAAGGAAGGGGTCATGGTATATATTGAAAGGGAGGATTTGGTTGACCTTGTAGCTCCTAACCAACAGGTTACCGATGCAATTGTCCAAGTGTTTATGATGTAAGTTTTCTCTTCAAATTAAATTTAATTAAAATATTCAACCATTTTGACTAAAATGTTTGTTTTATAATAGGTGCATGCATCGACAATTAGTTTCCTTGGGTAGAAGTAGTAAATTTGGATTTCTTTGCCAACTTCACACCCAAGAGAAAGGGAACACTCCTTCTTTAAGACATCACTACTTATCACAAAGGCTCAGTGAAGGCGGAATTGAGTATTTCTTGGCACCCTATATCCATGACTATTTGCTTGAATTTTCATTCTTTTTTGCAAAAATAAATTTCCTTTCAATGATAAAACTTTTATATTTGCTTAGTGTTCATTTCATTTTGTAGTCAATTGGCAACTAGCCATTTTATGCATGAAGAGCAATACAATCATCTTCTTATGCTCGCTTCACTACAAACCGGGGAAGGATTTGAAGAAGACAATGGACTCGTAAATTTTCTTATGTATTATGAAGTACTAATTAACTATGATTTTTGATAAGTTGCTAACTATGATTTTGATAATAGGGCTATAAGGACATACAAAGCTGTTGCTTTACGTAAGCGGGTGCATGAGGTGAAAGACCTAGAATGGAACATACCAAAGGTAAATACATGCTTGTTTGGAAGTTTTTGTGGACCTACTCAACATTTTTGCTTTTTATGATTTTGCTAATGGATTATTCTTCTTATAGAGCCGTAGGCAACCAAAGGACACCAACTTATGTGGCTTTTATGTGCTAAGGCACATATTTAATATTATCTCTTTACGCATGACAGAGTTTACTAAAGAGGTAAACATTTTCCATGAATTTTAGGCAATTGTTGTTCTCTTAATTTGGATTTAGATGATTAATTAATGATTTATATGACTTTTGATATCTTAGGTGTTTGATCTTTATGAATAATTTCCTAAAGAAGATCTTGATTGCATCCGTGAGCATTGGAGTGAATATTTTCTTGAAGAGCTAGAGAAACAGTGAGCTCACATTATTATTGGAACTATATTGTATGCATGTGACAAGATATTAATGGAACAACATTTTTTTTTGTTTTTTGCCTATTAACATTTAAGTTATGTCTTGCTCCTTACTGTTCTCTTAATTTTGGTCATGCTATTTTGCATGGTTAATATTCATGATTTCATGTTGGAAAGAATTTGAATTTTTGGGAGTAATATCAAACAATTTGTATATCTTTCATTCATGAAACTGCAAAATGATGTGAATAGCTAATAACAGTGTTTATCTTTTTACTTGTGCACATGATTGATTAAATTGGTGAAGAAAAAACTGTTGGTTGGTACAAAAATATATAAATTAAATTGCTGGGAATTATCAGGAAAGAAAAAATGTAAATATAAAAAAAAAATTTAGACCACATGTGGTCACATGCGGTTTAAAAAGTATACATATTTAGACCGCATGTGACCACATGCGGTCTAAATGGGAAATACATTTGGTGTGGTCTAAAATGCATTACTTTTTAGGGTGCAGTATAAAAAGTAATGCACCATACATTTTACACTGCACCCTTATGGGTGCGGTCTGAATTGGAATACTTTTTAGACTACACCCTAATGAGTACCCCCAAAGGGTGCAGTCTAAAAAGTCCATCAATAAACCTTTTCAGACCCATTTTTTTTCCTTTAGATGACACATATATTCGGTATAAAAGGTACTTTTTTAAACCGCATCTACGTAAGGTCTAAAAAGTATGTACTTTTTAAACTGGTCTTATCTAAACCGCATGTTTGTACAGTCTAAAAGGCCTTTTCTGTGCGGTTTAAAAAGTGTTTTTTCTACTAGTGCCAATTCACAACTTTGTATTAGAATGTCACGACCTAAGCACATTACAGTGAAGTCACACATTTTGAATTAGGTCATTCATCTATTACATATATGGGAAGGGGCAACAACAAAAAACACATCTACCACTCTATAGATTTGCAGAGGAGAGCCCCCATTCTATAGATTTTCAAGTGTTGGAGTCTTAGCCATTCTCTCTCAAGCAACCAACAAGTCTCATCCATTTCCCTTCACTTCTACACCATTTATCCCCACTCCAAAACGTTTAATCCACTCCCAACATGCTTTCCTACACATTTCCATACCCATTACCATTCATCTAATGAAATAAAGTCTCTGGAGTGATTGCTGCAGTTTTGGAGCTATGAGAGGCTAAAACCTTAGCCTCTTGGTGATGGAGGATGAAGCTTGAGCTCATGGATTCACTGGGGAGTATTATTAGTCCAATTTCATGTTTGAACTCTTGTAGAGATTTCTAGATTTAGAGATTTCTACTAATATGTAAACTATGATTACAACTTTGTAATATTGTGATTAGACTATGCATTTGGATTGGATGTTGTTTCATGTTGATTCATATATATGTGTGTGTGTGTGTGTATTTCAGTTTAGATCCCTTGTTTCATTTAATTGTCAATAATTGTTAATAGTCAGATTGTTACTTGGTTTCTATGGTTGTGATTGCAATCCATTGAGGGTATGAGTGTCATCCATCTATTTGCATTCTAAGTGGTTTTTAACAATGTCTTAATAAGTGTTAATCAACTGGGATTCAAGTGAGTTTTCATTAATTAAATCAATAGACCTAACTGACTTCTTGGGGTTTTCATTTAGACTTAGAGAGACTAAGCTCCCATATCAAAGTAAGAGCAATGAAAGCTGAGTTTCCATTATCAAGAATCTACCTCATCATATACCCTTTTAATCCAAAAGATATGTTCATTAATTGAAAACACCAAAAAGAATTTACTTCCTAGATTTTCCTTTTTATTGCACCACAACATTTACAAATTGAAACCTCCTTTTTTATACCCAAGTTCAACATGTTTTTGATAACCAATTTAGATTAAGTTTACCAATAAACTGCTCCTCTGGAAGAACGATAGGTTGCCCACTATACTACATTATTTTGGTGCAATTATCTTGTATTGAACCAGAAGGCAACATCTAGATCCCATCAATGGGGACATTGTTAGGGAGCCATTTAATTGGTTCCCTAGTGATTGGTTATTATCACCATTGTTGATATGGGTTGATTCTCATTGAGTCTTGGAATTAGCTTTCAAGTTTTTGACATTGCATAGCATACAAAATTTTACAAAACTATAAACAAATATCTTGATTTTATTTTATACTTTTGCATTTGCATAGCATTTTACATTTGTTTTTGCTTGATTTTAAGTGTTTGGTCAACTAGTGAAGATTATGAATGTTTTTGCATAGTTTGGAAACATTTGGCTAAATAACTATTTGACTTTTGGAACTTGTTTTTGAGAGCAACTCTCGGTACATTTGAAGTCGCGATCTTAACACTTTTTGACCTTGGCATGTTTTTTTCAACCCAATTTTTTATAAGTGTTTATCCTTTCACCACAATTTCTCTCGATACATTTTTAGTCGTGACCTAGGACACCTAAGTCACAACTTAAGTGAACTGTGCCACCAAAAATCTTCTCTAAATGTTTAGACTTGTTTCTTTTTACATAAACTTGATTTTTGTACATACCTTGAGTGTGTACAACACTTAATACACATCAAAATCACTGAGGATCACTAAGAATTGATTGTGTTTAACTTTTACAACTTGATTTATCAATTTTTCCTTTAAAATCTAACTTTTTGTAGAAGTTATGGGTCAAAACTCTAAAATCATACAATGTGAGATAGATTTCCTTCAAGTCTCTATATTCAATAAGGAATATGCACTTGGTCAAGAATGTGGTAGTTCATTCCTCAATCTACCCTACGATTCTTACCATTAACCTTCATTCCAAACCTTTGAACCATCATTTCCACCCTATACTCCATACTATGAACATCCACCTCTATCATACAATCCATATTCTAACTCATATTTTGAACCTCAACCATTATTCCCACCATATGACTATCCACTTCCTCCACAATATGAACCATATCAAGAACCTCCATCTCCAACTTACCTACCTCCCTCTAACCCTCCGTTCACGTAATATGACTATCCTTACCAATCCACTTTCCACCAACCCCAACCACCTCTTGAACCCTTTCCTCCACCTCACCCTACTACACCTCAACTAAGTGACCTAGATATTCCTCCTTCTTCCCTGACTAACCAATGCCTTGACAAGAAAGTATAATGCACTCAAAGAGAAATACTTAGTGTTACTAATGAATCAAGGAACACCAAGAAACTCTAAAGACATGGCCGATATTGATGAGTTCTTCAAGGCATATTATGATCATATGTCATGGGTACATACAAAAGGATAAAATGGAAATCCTTGGCCGGTAGACCTACCAGAGAAGGAGCAAGGAGTTCAAGCTCAAGAGTTAAATGCCACTTCACATGTGGAGATTTGCCAACTTCCTGTGCCTCCACCCAAGATAACCATACAAGATACTTAGGTGAAGCAAGTACATTACCAACTTCCAAAGGAGTCGTCCCATATCCTAGGTAATATTGCTCCTATACTTGAGGAGATTAATCCTCCTCTCACTACTACCATGTCTGTTGAAGCTTCTTTTGAAATGAGTGATAGTGTGGTGGATGAAGAAATTGAAATTGAGTCCCCTCACATGTTTGAAATTGTCAATGCTCATTTGAATGTTTCTAGTGGTACTTTAGTTGGGAATGTTACTTGCTCTTGCACTGCTTCCTTGTGTGATGAAAATACTTCATTTTATAGTGCCACACATGATGATAAAATTAAGTTAAATGAGCATTTTCCTTGTTCTTATGATAATGATGTCATATGTGCTAAAAGTGATATGCTAGACATTGTAGAGGTTGGTCCAATAAGGAATGATTCAATAATTTTGAATGACAAGACTGTGAACACTAATTAATCATTCCAACAAATTTTATCTTGCATTTTTCTTTTTATTGCGCCACAATATTTACAAATTAAAACTCCTTTTTATATCCAAGTTCAACATGTTTTTTATAACCAATTTAGACTAGGTTTACCAATAAACCGCTCCTTGAGAAGAACAATAGGTTGGCCACTATACTACACTATTTTGGTGCAATCATCTTGTATTGAACTGGAAGGTGACATCTTAGTTCGATCATAGACATTTCGGAATTAGAAGCTGAAAAAGGAAAATTTCATTTGAGGACCACTAGAGGATAAAAAAGTGGACCAGAAATTAATGACAACCAAGTACCTGAAATTCAGAAAACCTCGCCAAGTCCCTTCATTGTGCAGTAGCATTTTCTGAAACAACCCTTCCTACTAAACAAGGTTTTTAACTTAATTAACAATTATTAAACAAATAACCAGGGTTATTTGACAATTTTTTTTTTCCATAAACTTTATATCACATATTCCAGATTAACAATTTAGGATCCAGGGCACAACATCGCCCACAAATCCACACATAAGACCAAGGGCACAATTTAACATCCGAGTTATAACCCAGCCCACTAGTCTTTATTTTCCAACACTGTATCAACGTGACTTAGAGCACAATACTTGCCCACAAATCACCAACAACAAAAATCAAAATAATTATTAAACCTTTTCTCAAAAATATATGTTCCCATATTTTCATCACATAAGTGCATCATGTCTCAGACATACCAAAAGACCAATTTTAATGATAGGTCTAGTTTCATCATAGAAAATAAAAACAAAGCATGCAAGGCCTCTAAGTCTGGCAATATACTTTTCTCAAAAATATCCCATACAATTGACATGCCTACAGTGATAGTTACTATCAAACTGTTGGCTCCTTCCCTTCAAGCCTCAAACCACTAAATTCCTCTCCTGGAAAATGGTAAACAACGATAGGGTGAGACATAAAGTCCCAGTAACCAATAATCAATTCACAGAATATACAATACGGGATTATAAGTCAATGAAGCAATGCTAATATGTAATATTCAAACAAAATTAATGTTTCCCATCCAATACAATCATATTACACAAGTGATCCCTCCATCCAACTCCTCCATATTACTCCATGACATGGATCCGGCTTAATGCGCTGAGCAACCCGGCCAAGGTCTAGCAGCAACATTAATCCAACCAGTCCCCCTTTGTTCTCCCTCCTGGGTCTAGAATCAAAGGGTGTCTAGCCTCCCACCTGGGTCTAGGCTGGCCTCCCACCTGGGTCTAGGCCGACTCCCCACCTGAGTCTGAGTCATAATAAAGCCAACCACTATGATCAGTAGTGGAGGCAACCGCGGATACAACATAAGCCCAATCATCACAAGATCAACTCAACTACTTCAATACCACCTAATATTCCAATCTCCCACAGATACATTAATTCACAATTTATTCCATTTAAGGATAAGTTATAAACAGTTCATCATATATATATATATCTTTAAGTAAAACATATGCTTCAAAATACTTCCTACTTCATTGAGACTGAATACGTAAATATAGAGATAGTATTCTCAATAAAAATCAAGGTATCAAAAATACCTTACAATCCATGTAAGCATATAAAATGAATTAACCTCAGTTACCTCAACTCCAAGCTAAACCTTGAAAGCTTTATGAGCCAAGAGTATAATTTCAAAGTCTTGGGTCACACACACCAATCTAAATTATCTCCACAGAGCTCAGCATGCCTCCTTTCTTCACTGCGGAAATGAAGAGAAGAATGAGAAGGGGAGGGTATTTATAACCCTCACACCCTTCGCATGCACTCAGTTTCCTTCCTTCTCCCGTGACTAATATATATATTATTATAATATAATATAATAATATAATAATATTTTATTTTACTTTTATCATACACTCCTTTCCGCCTCCTTTCCACCGTGCTCCCCACTTACTATAATATATAATATATTATATTATTATAATATAATATATTATTATAATATTATATAATATAATATTTTATTATTATATATATATTTCATCATCCCGTGATTCTCTTTGCCATGACCTACTCTTCCACTTACTTATATAATATAATATATTAATATAATATAATATTATTTTATTTATTTCACTATTCACTTTCTGCCGACACTTAATGTTAATTTTTTTTTATCGCCTGCCGACACTTCTTCCGTCTCTCCCTTTTTTTTTATAAATATAATA
>QFDD01007333.1:0-11644 GCA_006871305.1 Vachellia collinsii
ACTCCCAACCAGACAATATCTTCCACTAGCTGAATAAATCTCAAATGCTTGAATATGAGCATTCACAACATCTTTCACATGGATCCATCCTACACAAGCATTCGAAAGCATTTGCGCCCCTGCATCAAACAAACAATGATAAAGTAAAGTGACCGCAAATTTTTTTTTTTTTTTTTGGGCTGTTGGGGCCGGGGGGGGGGGGGAGGGGGCGAATGTTTAGACTATAACTTCATTCTCTGATAGATAAAACTATTGTTCTGAACCAGCATCTCATGTCTCCATGTGCTAAGTGGGAAAAGGGAATTCAAACTAGTAATATCCTTTACATCATTTTCCTCTGAATGGAATTTTAGAATCGTATTTTTTTTTTATAGTTAGGCAGATAAGCCCCATATCGGTTCTTTATCAAGCTTCACAAATCTTCATGCAGTTATGAACATATGTTACACAAATCCCCCCCTATCAAAACTTTCCAATGCATTCTCTCTCTGTTTTTTTTCCCTTCACTGAGGATTCGTTATTGTGATTCTATGATGCATTTGTTAGAATGGAATGTCAAAATCTCATTTTCTCTCTTTGCACCTGTAGTTACTAAAGGATAGTGTTGTTTTTCCTTTTTCCGGTGACAGGATAGTGTTGTGTTTATGACTTCTATTTGATTGTCTATGCGTAACTATTTATTCCCGTTCAAGTCGTTTTGGTTCTGTAGTTTCATTTTTCTAGTCAAATAACTGCCTTGCCTTTTGTGTAATTAACCCTGCCAGTTTCAAGTCACCAAGGATAAGATTACAGCATAGAGCATCATTGCTTTGTCTCAATTATAGAAGTTAGCAAGGCATTGTGGTTTTGATGTACTTAAGTCAACTTTATTCCGTTTTTTAATCTTCATATGAACGTGACAAGTCAACAGTCTACTATTTATCCTTAAGTATCTGTCACTAATTGTCCTTTCAATTGGCTAGAGCCAGAAAGCATCTCAATTGAAAAGGATCATGTGAACTTCATGTTGATGAATCTTTCAATTTGCGGCGTTAAAGTACAAGGATATTTCGGGAGGAGCACGACTTGCTCATGTTATGCTGATGGATCATTAACTGTGTTTGTGGTTGGACATGCTGGTTGCAACCTGTTGCATCCTTAAGGTGTTTGGGGGTTTTAGTTTGGTTGTTAGTTACAATAGTTGTAGTAGTCATGTCTATAACTTTTTTTGTCTTCTAACGTTTTCTATCTATGCATTTGATCATTTTACCAAACAAAGTTGAAAAAGATCATGTCACTAGGATGCAGACAAACCAAATAACAGGATTTCTGTACAGCATGAACCTTGTGAGTATAAAAAAAATTACCATTTAATAGAGTTAAAATTAAAGACGAAGTTTGGTTTAATGATGGTTGCAAGAGTGGCCCTAGCACTACTCCCGGGTTGATAACGACCATATCAATATTGTTCTCTCTTACAAATTTCCAGGCAGCATCTTCAGCCAAAGTCTTGGAGAGTTCATATGAGGGCCAGAGCTGAAAATTCAGAGCATTAAACAACAAGGAACTTGAAGTTCATTATAAAAGTACTTAGATGAATCAGACCAACTAAGGCAAACTGCTGAAGCAGTTCAGCATGTTTAATGTGCAATCGCTGCATCATCACAATTACAACTTATAAGTGAAGGAACTTGTCACCCGTAACTTAGTAACTGTTTCTGTTATATAATCGTATCTAATCGTGTTATGTAAATATGTTTAGTTACGTAAAGCTGTATATACACACAATATATTGATCATATCAATACAAGTCTAATTCATTCTATTCTTTCACATTCAGTCACACCGCATCACGAGTCTAAGCCCAATTCTTTTAACTCATTTCGCCCACTTGGCCCTTTTTTCTCTCCCGTCTTTCGATCTTCCATTTTATGAATTACGTTACAGTTGACAGACCTCATGTAGAATGAGTTATAAGGAAAATTTGAAAACTAGCTCTTATAGGTCCTTTGTGTTAACTACAAACTTCGTTTCAGTGTAAGTTTAATGATATACATACCTCAGATGCTTTACAGAAATCTTCCTTGGAAAACCATGTCTCATCAACTACAACATCAGGAGTTATAGGCTTTCCATTATGTACAACTACAGCCATAGAAGATGTTAGAATAACTCGTTTCAGAGATGGTGATTTTGCACATGATTTAAGAACATTAAGAGTCCCCTTCACTGCTGGCTCAATAAGTTCACTCTGAAATGAGGAAAGCAACAGTTAGCAGCTACTCAATAAGGCTACTTTTCTTCTTAAGATAAAAAATAGTAACACAAATGATTGTCAAAAAAAAAAAAAAAAAAATTCATGAAGAGCCTTTGCATTCAACTCATACTTTTAATCATAAACTCATAACAGTTCACATGCACTTAAATGGTAAAAAAAACTCATATAAGACCTATCATACAGCATATTTGCCAAACAATTCAAATACATTCTATCTTTAGTCTTTATGATAACAGTTCACAAGCCCATAAATAATCCAAACAAAGAGATCAAAATGAGTATAACAAGCAGAAGCCTACGCTAGAATATTTGCCATTATAATAGAAAAAGGTGAAAGGCACTTGTTGCAGTGATGTTTCTCTTCAATCTTTGGTCTTTTAACCTCATATGTCATGGTTAAATGGTACCTGAGCCATGGTAATCTATTTTTTTAACTTTGTGATTTGTTTTGAAGCATTTAAAAAAAAAATAATGCTTCCCGCAACCATAACGCACTCTATCATCAATCATCCATCCATCAATTAAAGAATGAAATGAACCTGTGGATCTTTGGCATTGAAAATACAAGGAGAGGCAGTATGGAAGACACCCTCACAGCCCTCAACAGCAGAGTCAAATGAACCTTCTTCCAACAGATTTGCTTTAAAAAACTGTAATCTCTCCTTTGCTCCTTCAAGTTTAAGCAAGTGGTCTACCTTCTTGGGGTCATCTACAGGGGAGTTACAGAACATCACAAATTGATCACAAAAAAATGTTCAGGCTAAACAATCTCCCACTCAATGCATGTGAGAGCAATCAACCACAGTCCAAGGCAAAATATTACACAATCTTCAAAAATGTGTAAAATGTTCAAGGGCTCCTCTAATATCAGGCAGGATGACAATAAATTTCGCATCATCCCAAAAATCACCGAAAGATACATTTATAAAGTAGAAGAGCAAATAGATCTAGAAAAATACTTATCTCTCGGCAGTGAAAGATACAATCCAAGTGTGCTAGAGATCACCAAAATTTCAATCACACAGTAGATATAAAAGTAGGTTGAGCCAATTTGATAAGACTTCCCTTAACATTATATATGTTTAATTCTCTATGTAATTAGTCAACCTTAAAACTACTTTTCAACATAGTGTAATATCACGAACCAAAATGAAACATAGCTTTTAATCAAATATATGGAGATAAATGGAAGCAAATTAAGAGGAAGCACTCACTGGGATCACGAACAGTAGCATTGACAGTGTAACCACGAAAAAGAAGAAGCTTGACGAGCCACGAAGCAATGTAGCCAGAAGCACCGGTGACACACACTACCTTCCCTGCGTTGCTGCTCATTCTCTTGCAGTAAATTTTCTTCTCACCGATTCGTGTTTGCTTTGCACCAAGTCGTTTGAGATTTTGTAGGAGGAGCGATTCCTGGATTCAACGCGATGTCATTATGCCCTTGCTTGCTTGCTTATTCACTCATTAAAATACTCATTTTGTCACTCTCTCCAAGAATTGATCCCCCGCTGGCTAAATATAAAGATAAATAGTTGGACTAGCCACTCCGGGCCCCTTAGCATTATTTAAATTATAAATTTTTTTAATTTTAAAAATTTATATAAATCTTTCTTAAATTTTATGTAATTCTTCTCTAACTTGGCGAGGGGTCTGCGCAGTGCGGGACAGGTTCCAAGCAGGAATAAGGAAGAAACTTGGTGATGGTAAAAGTACTTCCTTTTTTGTTTTTTTTTGGTTTGAAAACTTGTCTATGCTCATCGTTCCTCTTATTGAGGTGATTCCGGGATTAGAAGGTTATATTACGAAGAGGAGAAAGTCAAGAAATTAAGAGTCTGGTTTCCTTCGAGCATCACTCATTGCTTCATTAGTCCACACTCACTTCTTGAAGAGAAGAGAGAGGATGGATATTATTATTTATTAGAAACTCTCTAGTGATGGTTATTTTTCTGGTAAATCTGCATATTAATTTTTGTTTATTTTTGTTTGCAGGTAGTCACCAGCAAGGGAGATAGTTTTTGGAAGTTCCTATCGATATGGCGAAGAAGATTAAATCCTTCATGGAGCTATTTGTCTTTGGAAGGATGCATACTGTGGAACTCAGGAGGAAGAGGGGAATATCAACAAGCACATGCCACTTTGAATGTGAAGAGGAAGAGGACCTAATGCATGTAATCAGAGAATGCTCAAATGCCAGGTATAGGTGGAAATTGGTGGTCTCGCCAGATTAGTGGAGCAATTTTTCTTCTCTTCAAAGGTGTGGACTGGATGAGATGGAACCTGAAATATGATGCCAGGCAGCCTTATACCAATATGTTTGGCTCAAGTATTTCGAGAAATAATGATGTGCTCATAATAGTCTGTTTAGATCGTGCTGAGACAGGGAGTTAGCTAAGAATTGTGCTTTTATAGCAGGTTTTTTGACTTACAACCTGTAAAAAAAAATTTAGATATTATATTTTTAAAATATTTATCTATATACTACAGTTAAACTCGTTTTTCAAGTGAACGAATTTAAAATTATATCGAACTAATTCACCTGAAGAACAAATTCAGTACAATTTTTTCAAAGTTTGGGAAATAATTTTTTTTATTATATTCCCCAAACACGTTTTTGGGAGCACCCTCCAAACTTCCCCCCAACATAGGCCTCCACCCCCTACAAAAAAAAAATGTTATTATTTTTAAATCCCTTCCCCCATTTAAAAAAAAATTGTTATAGTTTTTTAAATCTTTTTAAATTAATCCTTTAGAAAAAAAAAAAACCCCTAAATCCCTCCCCCAAACAAAAAAAAAAGTTATTATTTTTAAAATTTTTCTAAACTAACCCTTTAGAAAAAAAATAAATCCCTTTAAATTATTTTGATAAAAAGACAGATATGAAAAATGAAAAATATTGCATTTATAATTTATACATTCTCTCATTTTTTTTAAATTAAAAAATGTCAATGAATAAATTTTAAATTGAAAAATCACTTCCTCACTGATTTAATGTCTCATTTCTCTCTCATTAGGTCTTCAACAATCTTATCAGCTCTTGAACAAGCTTTAATGTCATATTCTTCTATCATCTCTACCTGATAATTGAAGATGAGATGATTTATTTTTTTTCTAAATGGACAGTGATTTAAAAAATAATAACGAGGGATGGATTTAGAGATTTATTTTTTTTTATAAGGGGATAATTTAAAGAGATTTAAAAAATAATAACAATTTTTTTAAATGAGAGGAGGGATTTAAAAATAATGGCAATTTTTTTTTTGTATGGGTGGGGGACTGTGTGGGGGGACGTTTTGAGGTTGGCCTCCAAACTCGTTTACTTGGGGATATAATAAAAAACAGTATTCCTAAACTCGTTGGGGAAATTGTACTGAAATCGTTTTTTAAGTAAATGAGTTTAGTACAATTTCAAATTTATTTACTTGAAGAATGGATTTGAGTATAATATATGAATAAATATTTTTAAAAATATACTACCTAGAAACAATTTTTTACTGTTGCAAGTCAAAATGTCTTCATAGCACCCTTCTTTACACTCCTCTATTGCAGACACTCGTCCAAAAAGAACTGTCCAACTTGAAGTAGATGGTTCGGTGCTTGACAATGGTAATAATGGATGGGTGGGTTTGTTCAAGACACAGAGTGTAGAAGATAGACACAAGTCGCTATTTACTTTAGTTGTATAGAAGCTTGCAGCATGGCTTTGCAATGGGTGTATTTATGATCATCCTTTTATTGACATGATTGATGAGACTAGGAGATTAATTCATAGATGAAATACAATGTAAAATATATTTTAAGATTAAACAATCTTACGAAATCGTATATTTACTTTTAAGTTTGATTTACAATTTTACACATTAAGATGAAGTTGTTAATTACAACTCTATATTAGTATATTAACAATTCCATAGGATTTGAAAATAATTATACGATTTTATGGGACTATTTAATAGTAAAATCCCTTATACAATATCTCATTGTTATTTTCCCAATTGTTAACCCATCCAAAGTACTAATACTACCTTACTTTTAAATACATAAGAAGACATGTAAAGAGTTTATAGCCATTCTAAATATAAGGACTTTCATTCAGTTTTTCTACTAAATTTCTGTTGTTTTTAAATTAAAATATTTCAATTGGTTGCACATATTAAAAATTTTTCATCAAGTAGTACATGATTATAATATGCATAATTAAAAATGTTATTTTAGAGAAAAAAAACATGCATTAACTTGTTATGAATAGTCAGCTGAATTAACGTAAATTAATTATTTAACTTTTATAATTTTTTTAACAGGAATTTAGCTTTTATATAGTTAAAAGGACATTCACTGATAGCATGAGGCTATCAATATGATTGAACCTTAGTAATGAACTATTAGAAGACCATCAACAAAAAATAATAATATACAACAATGAATTAATGGATATTTTAATCATTCTTGCATTTTAGGACACAGAACTATTTTATCTTTATTACATTTGCTTGCTTCTGAAATCAATTTTCCAATCTTAATCCAGTGTAAATTATCAATTTTCCTATCTTAATCCAAATAAGCATGTACCAGTACTACATAGTAAATGTGAAACAATTTATATAAAAGTGCATCTACATACATTTATCTATAGACTGTATACATGAAACTCGACTTTGAAGAATTTCGTCAAAAAAATATGAATTTTATGATAATGGTCATAAACATAATGTAATTCAACCGTCCATTACCTCTTTGGTTCCTGCAAATAATGGGATTGAATGAGAAAGGAATTATGGTTAAAAGGTTTAGTTTAGCCTTAAATATAAAATCTTAATTTTATTTTTAAAATTTATAACTTTTTTGCCTAAAATATTCATATCACTTACATATATTAAATGGGTTCTCATAAAAAATAGTTATAGTGTATAAGATTAAAAAAAAGTAATTCAAAGAAACTAAAACACATTCCTTACAAATAACTAAATTAATTTTCTTAATATTTATAACTTCATTATCAAACTTTTATACTAGAATTCAGAGAAATAACACTAAGAATGATACAGAATTATATTTTTATATTTAACGGTTAAAATAAAAGTAAAAAGATCAAAATACCTTTGGACTTTTTTGGTTTGAAAAAATAAAATAAAATAAACACAACCTTTCTTCGGTAAGAACAAAATCAAATTCCCATTCTTTAAATGCCAAATGGGCTCGAAAACTTCTTATCGATGATCATAAGATATTACATATTATTAAGAGCTAAAAGTTCACGAAGTTCTTTTCTTTCAAGCTTTCCACAATCTCTCTGAGACCCGTTTCCAATGGAATGAACTCAATTCCTAACGCCCTTGCCTTTTCCTTGGAAACCTGATACATTGGCACTGAGGATTTATTGTCCGCAAACCTGACAAGTTTCATCAAGCAGTCAAAACAATAAAATGTAAAATTAAAAAAAAAAAACTTGACAAAAATCAATGTGTCAAGATATTAATATAAATGAGAAAATAAAAAAGGTGAGATCAGCATATATGATGGAGAGCATATCTGTTGAATGAATGACAATCTCAACTCTCAAGTTTATTACTGCATCCGTGCTTTATTTTTTAAGTTTAGTACTCCTTTTCATCCTTAAGATAAGATAGAAGATAGATAACTAACTTGTATACATTAAGGAAATTAGTTAAGATGTTTATCTTTATAAAACGTGTCCATTTTTCTAAAATACCCTTTTTAATTATCATTTGCATTTGAATTATTCCTTGATGAGAACCCCTAGCTATGTGCACTCAATAGGGATGGTTTGAGACAAAAAGTTATAAACATGGGAGACAAAATGGATCAAGGCTATATATTTAAGGCCCCTAACTCCTATATTTAAAATCCGAGGGGAGTATCTTTGGGTATGTCTATATATCTCTTTCCTTATTTCCCTCTGTTTCTCGCTACTTTCTCTATACAAAATTGTGAAATTATATGCATCCATAGAAATAGTTAACTTACTTCTCTGGAAGTTGTGATGTTGGGAACAGGTCATGCAAAATCTTTACAATGTCTGAGTTGTGTGCAACTGTCTCAACCAGACAATATCTTCCATGAGCTGTGGGAATCTCAAATGCCTGAATATGGGCATCTGCGACATCTTTCACATTGATCCATCCACCATTTATCTTCGGTAAAGTGTGTGAACCTGCATCAAACAGGCATGGGAAGAGTGTCTTTAAGGAGTGACCCAACAACTCTTGTCCAGTGGGGAGAAAAATAAGAAGATAGGCGACACATTCAAAGCAACCAACATTCCTTAGAATCAAGAATAAAATAAATCTGTTCACAATGAAATGCCTATTCTTCAAACATGTCACTTTGCCATTTCCTATGGCTGCTTTAAGGGATTCTGCACCATTGTCAAGTTACGAGATTAGACACTTTGTTCCATGTTTAAGTCCCCTAGTCTCTTGACGCCTCTGATTCTGATTACTTTAACCTCATTTTCCTATCCCGAAGAATATATACCTCATAAGCCCACCAAAACAATTTGATACCAAGTCCCCATTCAATCAACAAAACCGAAAAATAGCCTCATTGAAAATGATCTACTAACAAGATGTATACGAGAATTACCATTCATTAGCTTTATAATCAAACCAGAAGTTGCATTAAGAGATGGTTGCAGGAGTGGTCCTATCACAGTTGCTGGGTTTATGGCAACCATGTCAATGCTATTTTCCTTCACAAATTTCCAGGCAGCATCTTCAGACAAAGTCTTGGAAAGTGCGTACCAGTGCTGAACAGGACGAAGTTAATCAACAGGAAACTTAATAAGATTGCAAACAACATATTTGCAAAAATAGGAAGTTGCTACAAATACATCAGCACAATTGCTCAGCAGCAACTGTTTAGTGAATCATATAACAAAAAAAAAACTGCTAAAAGCGGTTTAGTAAATTTAGTGGGCAATCTCTGCCATCACAATTACAAATGTTTGATCTCAATATTACAAGAAGTGGCTTTCGTCATGATTGAAACAACCAAACAAGACCTTCGTATGAATGTCAGTTTTGTCAGAATAGAATATAGAGCACATACCTCAGATTCCCTACAGTATTCTGGGGTTGAAAACCATGTCTCATCAACTACAGCTCCAGAAGTTATAGGTTTTCCATTATATAAAACTGCTACAATGGATGATGTTAGAACAACTCGTTTCACAGATGGTGATTTTGCACATGCTTTAAGAATATTAAGCGTTCCCTTGACAGCTGGATCAATAAGTTCAGTCTGAAATGTGGAAATCAAAGGTGAAAGGTTGAAAGCAAGGGAATAATATTTCTTTAAAATAAAAAAATAGTATTTAAATGTTTGTCAAACTCATGATTTATGTAAGCTTGAGGAACTTGGACTAGAATATCGATTTGTCTGTGTTTATAAATGCTAAGTGCGAACAAAGACTCATATAGAACCTGCAACACAAGATAAAATGAGAAAAATACAAAGTAACATGACTGATGGAAAGGGCAGGGGGAAGCGAATGCAGTAATGCCTCCACTGAATTTTCCGGCTGACCTGTTGATTATATACATCAGGGATAGCGGGCACCTAGGACATGGTATTCTGTTCTTTACTATGCTTGTTGCATGTTTCCCCAAATTTTGTGCAGTAAAACTTTCGTGTCTTTATGTGTGTGTGTAGTGCTTCAAGCCTAAGAGTACAAAATGAACTTATTAGACTGTATCAACTAGATTCGCTATTAATTTTTGAGGGCTAAGAAAGGGAAAAGCTTCAGGAATTGATCAATATGACAATTTCTTTACATAACACTGACAGAATAATAGCCTACTTATCATACAAGAATCTAATTACAGGGTAGTTTGGGGAAAAAAATGAGAAACAGAGGAGATTGAGATGTTACATATAGGACCAGAACATACCGCTAAACTAAGTCTTACATTTATGATTGGAGGGAGTAGGAACTTAGGATCTCTAAGCAAGAATAGTGCTTAACTTATCAAGAAGAAAAGCACAGAAGGCTTCATCAGCATGCATCATACACACTACTCTCTTTTCCTTAAACCTTGTCAATCAAAAGCGCTACTAGCAGCAGAGGTGGGAGCAATCATGACAAAGCCTTATCCCACTAGGTGGTACTAAGAGTTTAAAGCGTCCCCAAAAAATTGCTTTGATAAATTCAAAGTGGGGGTCCACTATCAATCGTCTATTTACAAATTTAGAATGATAGGAACCTGTGGGTCTTTGACATTAGCAAGAACAGGAGACGCAGTGTGAAAGACACCATCACAGCCTTCAACAGCAGAACCAAAGGAACCTTCTTCCAACAGATCTGCTTTAAACAGATGCAATCTCTCCTTTGCACCATCGAGTTTAAGCAAGTGGTCTACATTTCTTGAATCATCTGCAAGGAGTTGCAAAGCATCATCACTATTGGCAACTCAAAAAAGGCACTAATAACCAATAAGAAACATCGAAAATGAATTGATGCATCTTAAACCATAGAATAACTTCAAAAACACAATCAAATGGAATGTTTTAAATCTAATGCCCAAAGTCTGTAATGAGCACAAGCCAGAGCCACACCTCAAATGCCTGTTGGAGTTTGGGAACTCATGGCTTTATAAGGCATCTATTTCAATGTAGCTTTTTGAACCACAAGTTTGGTGAAGTCATGGAGATAAATGTGAGTGATGATATTAGAGAGAACTTACTTATGCTCATTGAAATAGTCATGAAGCAGAACTTACTTAGAGTCATGAACTTACTTATTAGAGAGAACTTACTTAGAGTGAACAGTGCCGTTGACAGTGTAACCACGAAGAAGAAGGAGCTTAACAAGCCATGAAGCAATATAGCCGGAAGCACCAGTGACGCACACTAATTTTCCATTGTTGCTCTTTCTTTCACCGTTCGATTTCAGTAAGTCAAGCGTCTGATGCATTTTACAGATTCTTCCAGTGCCCTGCTCTGTGCTTCACCATTTGTCTCCATCATTGCCTGCGACAAGTGTCACGGGCTCAGTGATTTACTTGATGTAAGCACCGTGCGGCCTAGCAAGCTATGCCAAACTCTGGACTTGGAACCTGCTAGTAAGCCTACAAAGTCTTGACTTAGTTGTGAGAACTAAGGAAAGACTAGAGAGAGAAGGAGAATGAGAGAATGCTTCTCTATTGCTTGAATGGATCCTTCAATGGATGAATTACAAATGATCCCCTTGGGGGTATTTATACTACTCCACCTCCTCAATGGACGGTGGAGATCTATTCGATCTAACGGCCTACATTGGCCTTCACCTACTCCCACTTACTATTCCACCAACTATTCCACCTACTCCACTTACTATTCCACCTACTCCACTTACACAATGAACGGTGGAGATTTACTTGATCTAATGGC
>QFDD01007334.1:0-14930 GCA_006871305.1 Vachellia collinsii
TGTAACTGAAACCTAACCACCTGAATTGATGATGGTGGTGGTGGGGTGTGTATGTGTGGGTTTACTTAACGCACGTCACTTGCATTGATTTGAAGGGCCAAAAGATGTGACACGTACATGCATGGACGCTCCAATGAATTCATGCGTACGTACGTTCATCAATTCCTAAAAATCCTATGTGCTTCTATCCATACAATCTTTACAGCCTGTACGATATTAATTGCAAAGATATGTCTAGTGCTTATCATATTCACCAGATTAATTAGCGTCTTTAATTATATTTTGTATTAGAAATTATGTATACTCATAGTGTTGATTATATGCTTGATCGCTCTCTCTCTCTCTCTCTCTCTCTCTCTCTCTGTGCAGGCTGTTGTAGGGATGGTGATAAATTTCATATGCCTGGGCCATCCAACTTCTCCCATGGTCTCGTGTGCTTCTGCAATCTCATGAGGGATTCAGTGATAGTACCCTCTTCATTTTGTGTAATATATATATATATATATATCATGTTACACTTAGTTAAGCCTGTTATTAATAACAGGTTTGATATGAAGATGATTCTTTTTCAACTTCTCAATCTAGAGCCTCTCTTTATACATTATGGAGATGTTTGAGCTGTATAACATCTACTATTGTCCTGTACGAGGATCTAACCCAATATTTCGAAGTAAAATGAACTTTAATTGCATTCTTAAAAGTAAATATTGTTGAATTGATGAAATGACTGGTGAATTTTAAATTTGTGTTTGGCGCACATGATTTTTGGAGGGGAGGGAGGGAGAGATGAGTTTCTTCTCCATTCACCTTGTTTGGTTCAAAACTTTTTAAACCCGCATCCCCTTGTTTATAAGTTATTAATTAAACAATATATAAATAATACCACTCTAATAATAATAATAATATATTAAACTTAATTCAAGTTGGACCAAAAATCCTTCTAACAAAACAAGTGATGATACGAAGCACATATGAAACCTTATGACATGAAAGGCCAAAAACAAACAGACAAACGAAAGACACAGACATGAACACACACACACGACACAACTTAAAACACCGCCCAAACTCTCTCCAACTTTATTAAGCTTTGGTGTTAAACCTTCCTTCTTGCAAATTAAACAGCACCATTGATGAAGAGAACATGATACCCACTCTTACATATTACAATATCATCTTTCAACTACAAAATTTTCATGGACCAGTGGTGTACGTCGTCAGCCACATTAAGCCGCCGTGGAATAAAAAAAGACTTAACATAGGACTACTGATTAAACAAATGGATTTTTCACAATTATTGGAAATGCATTATCGATCGTTAAGCATTCTTGAGAGGTTCATGGCTTGCCGATCCATCAATCATATTCCACACACACACACACACACACACACACCTTCTGTATCATATTCTTGAGTATAGCCTTATTCAACATTTTCTTGGTTTATAACTGTTTGTCAACAATCAACGTCCTATATCACAACTACAATCACACTGATCACCACAAAGATCAACATGATACTCCAAAAGGAAAAGTATCTATAATACTCCCGCGAAGAGAGAATGATGGAGGTTAATCAACTCAATTCAATAAGAAGAGATGGGAATTTCTTAGAAATCGAACAAAGAGAGATACCGGCTGGCTCATAGGGTTATTATTAAGAAAAACCTGTTTATTGACATTTAGCATAATCTAAAATTATTCTCCGATGAAAAGTTAAAATGTTGGTGTGTATGTGTGTACCGTGGACAAACAAGTTTGTTTTTTGGTTCACATGACACGGCGGCTTCCACCATTATTCGCGCTTGGCATTGAACACTTAGGCGCAGATAGATGAATCTGATGGTGACTCTCCTTACAGTCTCTTCTTCTTCTTACATATTCCACCACGTCTTCTTTCCTTGTGCTGCATATCACTCTCACTCTTCGCCTTTCCCACATCCCTTTTCTTCCCACCTTCTTCTTCTTCATCATCATCGTCCTCTGATCACCATTTGCAGAACCGAAACCATTATCAAGTTTGTCATCAGAACTAGATTCTGCGATGAGACTGCCCAGTCTGGTTAAAATACTACGTACTTCATACTCATCAAGAAGAGGTAATGACTTGTTGGATAATCCTTCTTCCTCCTTGGTTTCCTGGGAAGAAGAGGAGGAGAAGGAGGAAGACATTCTCATGGCTTCTAACTTGTAACGAGAAGGCCTGTGATCACGTTGAGGAGTTCTTGCCATTATATGAGACTCTCTTATCATACCCTTCCCCTCAGAGCCTGACCCACGTTGGTACCACGCCCATGCAGCTGCCTTCTCAATGGCTAACACATCGTCATCATCAGTCTTCTTCTGATCCTTAGGCTTCATTCTATGACCTCTCAAGAACTTGGAAGCCATGAATGAATGTGATGAAGGGCAAGGTAATTTTTACTTTTCTATTTTTTGGGTTGGGGGGGGTGTTGGTGTGGGGAAGGAGATTAATTTGTGGGAAAGCGAAGCTCCACGCAATTGCAATGTAGAAATTAAAGAAGAAGAAGAAGAAGTTGGTGTCTCATTTGTGAAGAGGAAGAGGAGGAGGCGTGTGTGACTTTCTTGGCTGGCTGGCTTCAATTTTAGTTTCTGTGGAGTTGTCAGAAATTAATGGGATCATATTCAATTTGAAAAGTGGGAGGAAATAGGGACCACTAGCTGTGACTGTGAGGATTGGAGATGCGTGGGAATTCATGGTCCTTACAGAGATCTGCATAACTTGTTTTCCTGAATGTATTCTTCTGACTTGTCTCTGCACAGCAAAGAGATTTATTCTTCGAGAACCAGTCACTCTCATCTGGCAAAGTCATTGGCGTCCATCTCCTTGGTTGAAAAGGCTTCTCCAGATTTCACGTCTAGAACTCTGGATGATGCAAGTGCACCTTTTAAAAGATTTAAATGAAACGGTTGAACCAACCTAGCGGGGGAGGGCCAAATCAAGGTATGAAAACAATGCCTTGAATTGAATATGATTACTATTGGTATAAAGGTATTTACGCTTACAAGAAAAAAAGAAGAAAAGAAATTGTTGAAATAAAAATACACTCTCCAGTTTACAACATAAATCAATTTTTGCATAATTGTTTGATCCAAATTATAAGTCACTTGAAGAGTAATTAATGTTCATTTATCAATTTTTTCCTTATAATTAATAATTAAAATTTAAATGTTTCTCATTATATTTTTTTTCTTTTTCAAAATCTTATTTAATATGGATAAAGGTGGATTTTTTTTTTTAATTTAAGATAAATTTAACAAGTTAACTGTTATTTTTTTTATTTTGAAGAATTAGCTGAAGTGACTTATGTTCTGGACTTACTTTCCCAGAATAAAAATCATATTCTCCTGTATACTATTAAAAAAAATTCGTCATAAAATTCTTTGTGAAATAGAATGATGTACGAAAAGACAACTCATGGCAGGATGTAAAAATGGTCAGCAATTTTTCCAAGGGGGGAAATAGTTGCTTCTCTTCTCAATGCCTGTCACAGCTGCGGTAGCATGTTCTGATGTGCCCTCCATATTCTTAGCCTTTATTTTGTTTTATGACTTTTGTTATACTCTTAGCTATTCGTTTTTGTGCAGTTGGACCATCGCTTTTGAAGGCTTCAAGCCTCATCCACATTTCAGTATTTAAAACACGAGTTCCGACTAAAACGATGTGCTGCCTCTAGTTTGCAGCTGGTTTCATCCAGATGATCCTGCACTCTTGGAAATTTTATTGTTTGCTCTGTTCTGTTGAAGAATTTGGTTGTCTGCCTTGATGTCTGTCTCTCTATAATTCAGACCATAGAAAGACCAATATAAATCTCAAATCAACTCTGTAAACGAAAGAAAAGTGTATCCATTTGTTTGTTTTACAAGGAATATTCAATATTTTATTGGGGATTCCTTACACATAAGAATATTAACATTGGACTTTTTTGAGGGGCAAACATTTTTTCCCTGCAAAAGATAAACAAGTAAAGAACAATCCAAGTACACTACACATGTAACGATATACATGGTTCCCAAATTTAGATGACTTCAATGGGGCAAGCCAAAACAAGGTGTTCTTTTAATTTAGTGGATCCCACACACCCCCTTGTATCAGAATTCGCCTATACATCTCTTTCAGATAGAGAGGGCGGCAGTAAAGATATCTATTCAGCTTGGCCACTTTTTTCTGCCGAGCCAAAAAAATTTGAATTCAAGATGTTTTTAGTTCAACTCCTGGAAGGAACCCCCTTACTTGGTTGGCTCCTCAGCAAAGTTTCCACCGAGCAAGTTTTGAGCGCGCTTTAAACATGAAAGATACTCGTTCTTTATTTCAGGAGAATCAGCAACTGACTTCTCAGATACATACTGTAAAAGAAAGATCATTTGTCATACACATGTTCAAAATCCCAAGTGAAAGATGAAAGGACATGCACATAAATCTTTCACACTTGCTAGCAGATTCTGAATACAAAACCTAGTAGCGTATAACAAGACCAATCAATTGTTATTACCAAACCATGTTTACAGATAAAGGGGTTAAATTTTACCTCCCTATAAGCGGAAACACATTGAACAAGTGCCTTGCGAGCTTCAAGATTCATATGCTCTTCCTGTTTTGCAAAATGAACAGCAATCATATCGACAACTAGAATAACATATTCAGTATAGATTACACGATTACAAGCCTTGCAAGTTACAAGAATTGTAAGATGAAACATGTGAAAAGCATCCTTTCATGCTTTACATTAGGATAATATGTAATGTCATCCACCGAACCAGAGACTCGTAAAGTTACAGAACTCTACAAATCGAATTAAATAGGTCCACTGATGGCAATCAACTACATCACCAGCATATAACTTTATTATTGTAACAGCTATTCCAGAGGGGTGAACACTGAAGATTTCCCAAAAATCGAAAGCAAGCAAAGATTTAAAATCTTGTGTTCATATTCTATTCACGCACACCAATCAACATCTTGCATACCAGTTGAACATAAACCAAACTGTGTTTTCAGATGAATTAAAGCAAAGGAAGAAGAAAAAACAAACAACTCATTTGGACACTGCATCAATTTTAACTGCAGCATCCAGAGGCTTTCCTTGTGCAGTCGCAGAAGAATTCGAATTATGGGATCCATAGTAACATATAATTACACAACTATTACTTCTGAAGCAAAATAGTCAGATACCGCAATGTCTTGTATTCTAACCTGAGTTCCCAACAATTCTTGCTTAGCTAACTCCAATGACGCCAAAGTACTGAGTGATTGCAGCTGCAACAATCACAAATTCAAATCTATTCAAAGAAAATCTTTGTAGATTGAAGGAATTCCAGATGTAGAATTATATTCATCCCCTCAAAACATATCAAAAAGAAAGTAGAAGAAAACATGACTGCACAAACAAAATCACCCCGCTACCTTCTTTGGATATTCATCAGGGCACCCGCCCCACTCTTAATAGTCACGATTCAATCAATGTTGATATTAAAAAAAGTTAAGCAACCAAAAATTAATGCTACTGATAAAAATGATTAAGCAAAGAAAATCATTGCCTCTAACAATTAAAGTCCAATAATAAAGAATGCTATGTCTTCATTTATCTCCTCTACATTATATTACACCTTCAATCTTGAAAGGTCATGTTATCTGCAGTTTAAACGTTATGAGCCTCATAACAGAACTGGTTTACATCACTTAATAGTGTTTCCCGCCATTATATCAACAACCGAAATCACATATAAAGGTAACATTACTAAGATATGCTATGCAGGTACTAGTAAACTAAATTTGAAACTAACGTAAGAAACACATGAGCATACTTCTTTGATCATAGGATCAAAAGCGAATACAGCAGTATAACCTTCAAATAAGAACACTTTCAGACAAAAGCCTTCATGCCAGTGCCAGATATTTAACTTCTGGTTGCAAACATGCATAAAGATGAGAAATTATGAAAATAAAAAAACTGACCAGTATGATTAATGCTGCTTGTCTTTCCTTTGTAGAACGTCCTACTGAACTATAATCTTCTCTGTTGACTTTCTGTTTCAATAATTTATTTAAAACTTGATGTGCAATCCTGAGATTGAATTTATAACAGCCTATCAATAATTTGCACAGATGCACGCAAAAGAAAGGTACTCTATCCACTAAAGGTTATCATGAGACAGCTATTAGAGAATCCTGCTAAAAGTTAGCAAAATAAACCTAAAGCCAAACTGAATAAGGAACATCTGTTATTGCCTGGATAATTGGTTTTCAACAAAAAAAAAAAAAGTATAGAGCAGGAAGAGATGCCAAACTACTGTATGCAAGACCTATAAGATCTCAGCCTAGGTTTTCTTTTTATGTGCCCTGAAAATGATCGGTGTAATTAGTTGCTGGAGAAAAACCTCAAAATGCTCATACCATACACACCAAGTGAAGGAGCAACACCAAACGACGGACGACCCTGGATTTCAAAACTAAACATATGAAAGTTAAGAAATGAAAGACTAATCAGGAGCTCATGAATATCTAACATATTTTCTTGAGAAAACGAACCAAGCAAAACCCAAACCATAGACAAAAGATTACTCTCAAACAAGGATCCTCATACGGAAGACCAAAGAAGCTTGTTAACAGAATTCTATTTATTCTTCATTTTGCGTGATGGAAACCTGTGCACTTTCTGGTTGCCTAAAACTGTGTCCAGGCACCGCATTATTATTATTGTTTTTTCATGTCTCTAGTCTCTGAATACTCCCTTGCATTTCTAATTATGTAACATTTCTGAGGAATGAAGAAAAAAATCTGCCTTGCATACAAAGTCTGATCAGGTGACAATGTTTTGGCTCTTCTGAAGTGTACCAACCAAATCTATATGTATAGACAAGACTGAACATTGTGGGCATGAGTCATGACATCAAATTTCACCCGGCCCAGGAAGCATGGACAAACATATACATAAAAAGGGCATCAATAAGAAAGTAACATGATAGCAAATCTGGAAGTAAATGCTCATTGTCATTGGCATTGGGGAAACCTGTGACAATTTAATCTAGATATCAAAATTAAGTCATGCAAAAGCTATATGTGAACAGCTAAAATAAACCTTATGGAATTATTCAAATGATCCTTTGCCCTATCAAGCTCAGCTTCTCCAGAAGCATCCCACTTGTGCAGTTGGCCGCTGTTGAGCACCACTCCTCTTGCTAGATGAAGCAGGTTAGCACCAATCTGAACGTGGGTTAAAAAATTAAAAAGAAAAAAAGAAAAAAAAGTAAGGCTTGTGTATTTTGGCGAATGTAAACAAAAAAGCTTACAAAATAACAGACATAAACTAATTGTTCAGTACAAGAGTAGAATACTAAAAATTAATACATATTAAAGTTAACTACCAGCTTTGCAACAAATTGAGCAGGGATCTCAACTCTCGTACAAAGAATACGATCAAAATTTAATATCATCCAAATGTTTGAAATGGTTTACATTAGACTGATATTTTCATAAAATAACTACACATAATCATGTTGCCACGGTCAACCAGGCTTTAGTCTTGGAGGCATCTTAGAGAAGTAAAATCCAAGTTATCAAAGAAAAAGAACTCCTGCCACTACCTTGTGGACTTCAACATGAGGGGGCAAGTTGGAGATATAACCATTCCAAGGAAAATAAATTGTTGGATAGCTTTTAAATTTAGGTTGATCAGTTCTTTAAAATCACATTTATAATATCTAAATGAGTACGTGGCCAATAATACAAACCTGAATATTGTCATGAGGAAGTATGACTTTTCGGGCATTAAGACACCTGTAAGGAAAGCAAAAGGATATCAACTGATAAAGTCAAAAACCAAATTTCTTTCTGAGGCTACAATAATTTAACAAATCACCTTTCAAGAAGCTCTTGTGAATCTTTTAAATTATTAGATGCTTGCAGAATCAGAGCTAAACTCTCAGCCACAGCAATGGTGTCCGGGGAATTCCACCCCTGCCTTCCACAAATCACATCACATTTTTTACAAGACAAGAAATATCATCAGATAACTGTTCTTGCAACATAATTTATCTAACCAAGCAAGGTGATAACAGCTAATTGTAGAAGATAGCAAGTGGCAAATGAAAATAAGATCAGAATCAGTCTGCCAAGGGTCACACCATATGGCACCCATCTTTTCCTGTCACAATACTTAATGGCCATCAATACATAACAACAGTTCTAAGGACCCTTCAATCTAGATTATTTCCTAAGAAATTCACTCTTTAAAACGTTTGTCAAGTATAATCAAATTTCTATAAACATAGATCTTTGATTTGATAAAACAAGTTTAAAATGCTAAAAAGTAATGAGAATGTCAGTCAGAGCAATACGTAAGCTAAACACAGAAAGAGAGAAAGGTTCAAATAAATAACCTTTGATAGTTCCATTTTGTGTAGAAGCTTTCTTTGAATTAACTCAGCTTCAGAATGTCGATGTGATTTCATATATATCTAGAATAAAAGTAGAAAAAAACTTAATGAAAGTCTGAATATCAGACCTAGAAAAAGTTATAACCAGAAAAACTGGAACAGAATTGTGAGGAGAACTACTTGAAGCCAGCAATGGGTGTGTATGATGCTGTGGATTCAAGTGGTGCTTCTCCCAAGAAAGAATTGCATGGGACACAATGGATAGGATGTGCAATGTGCCTTGTTAGCTTAGGAGAGAATGAAATGTATCAGTTTCATGGAGACGAGGTTGGTTTGTATTATGCGCAAGTCAATATTTTGTTGGTTCTAACTTCAGTGCGTGATCAGATCAGTAGGTCCACTGACATAAATATGTGTTGGATTGATAGCTTTCTAATTTCTGCCACTCAGAAGGGGCACATTTTTTATTCTCTACATTATAGTTCATCATCTTGTCCTGTGTCTGACTGTCTTATAGGTACAGCATGAAAAATATACTTTCAAGCTTCTTGGATTCTATCATTTTTAGGTCATATACGTGCTTCCTTGGAACCTTTTAATGATGACAAGTCTATCCCCACTCTCCCACACCTCAAACAAAAGCATCTCCACCACCAAATAAAAAACGGCTTAGCTTGCTTGGCCCCTATAAATTTCAGATAATTCAAATAATCTTCTTTTTCATACATGCATAATAAGAATCAACCATTCCCACCTAGTGGGATAAGGCTTGATGTTGCTGTAATAAGAATCAATCATGATCAACAGAGTCTATCATCAAAAGAATAAAAGACAACCTGAGAGAGGTACCGAAGTCTTCTAATGCATATGAAGGACTCCCCTTCACCACCTTCCTACATGGATAAACCATTTGTCCCATGAAGATAACAATTCAAAATCACAAAAGCACCTGTTTGGCTGATTTCAGGTATAAAAGATGCACCTCTAGCATTCTTATAGAGTCCTGAATAAAGGCCTCAGCATCCGTTTCCTTTCCTTGAAGATACAGCACCTGAACACTCAATTTCATAGCAACTTAAAATCCAATCAAACTTGAATTCCAGAATCCATTGAAAAAAAATCAAGCTATCTCAAAAAGATATTGAATTTAGACCACACTATTGAGACACCCAAATGAAGATGAATATCAGATCCACCGATGAAATACATGGAACCTAACTTCTGGAAACTCACCACTCATAACCATGAAATCACATATTTCAAATTTCAAAATTCCAAAAATGATACATCTTTAGGACATTGTTGAGGTTCCAAATCTAATCCATAGGAAACTGAAGCGGAGGATGACTCTCAAACTCCATCTATCACATGTGGATCTTATCTTCAACTCATTTAATAGTCATAAAGTGAAGATTGAAATATGGTGTTTATTGTATAATAGAATAATAAACTGGGAATCTCTTTGGGTCGCATTCAATAAGATCAGAAAATTTTAATGAGTATGCCTAATTTTCCATTAACCAATCATGTATGATATAAAAATCTCAAATCCATACATATTTTTGTAATAAGCTATACAGAATTAACTTGTCCAAATGCAACCGTCACATTGATATTTGTGATCAATAGATTTCTTGTCAATAGAATATCTATCATAATCTTATATACAATAAAACCAATAAGAAAGAACACTATAGTAAAAGGATGAATCATTACCACTCCTAGATGATACATTGTATCAGAACAGTCTGGATGGTTATATCCCAAAACCCGCCTTTTTATCTGAGGATTTATCAATAAAAAACCCAAGTTCAGATATAATATGAATTGTGAAATGATTACAATAAACAGCTAAGGTGAAGAAGATGATAAATATTTCCTGATCAGAGGAAAATCATGGAAAATGAGTATAGTAGGTCCGCACCTTCAAAGCCATCTGTTAAAATCAAAAGCCAGGGGAAGGAGAATTGAGTCAAGAAAAGGAATGAGGAAAAAATGTGATCATTACGACTGAAGCAACAAAAATTGATTGACTAACAATCAATAGAAAGTAAAGGGTGCTATATGCACATTCAATAGAGTTGTAGTTGTTTGATTAGGCTTAATCATTAGTCCTCTGGGTGATTTTAAAAAATTAGTGCAAATGTCACCAAGATAATTAAGTTCTTGATGCATAACAATTTACCGCATAGTAAACATGAGCTTCTTCAAACTTTCGCTGACCAAGGAAGAACTGCCCAAGGTTATGAGCAGCAGCTCCCACCCTGAAAAATCACACTTTCAATAGCTTGCGTGATCACTTAGAGAAGAACAAACAGAAAGCAAGAAAAATCTCAAATAAACAAATGAAGACCTTCTTAATCTTCAGAGTCTTTAACTTAAGAACGATTTTTCAACTTCCAAAAAGACATTGATTGGGAATTAATTTTGGCGTTTGGTAGAGGAGGTGATGCTGGGAAGGAAAGGATTCTAAATGAAAGAACCCAATTCAAGAAATGATTGAGATACACGGATTTGGAGCAATTCATACAGCGCATACACATGCTATGATTTTTTAACGATGTATGGTCTAACAATTATAGCATACCCTCTAGGTGTATTTTGTTGGAGAACATTGCACATATTCTCAAGTGCCCCTCCACCTTACTTTGTTAATAAATTCACTTTGGTTCCCGGCAATTGCAAATAGTTGTTTCAAGGTGGAACCTTCACTTATATTAATGAGGTTCGTGAAAGTGAGGAAATGCCAAGAAAACCTAGAGCCCTGTAGCGTAAATAACTAACAAAAACAGCTGTTAATGAGAAAAGAGTTAGAAAAGAAAAGTAATATAATTATTATTTCAACTATGAATTCCATATGATGCTTTTTCCATCGGTTGGTGGCATAAGGCTTTTAACTTAATGGGAATGGGAAACAATAGCACTCTGCCATAAATAATTCATTACTCCTAAATAATCAAAAACAATAATTATGATGGTTTTACAGAACATGCAATTTACCGTATATCTTCAGGTCCAAATGCTTCCTCCAATATGCTGATAGCTTCTAAATACAGTGGCTCTGCTTTATCAAAAGCCTTCTTGACTCTGTACAACTCTGCCTGAAGCGAGAATTATGGTAACAATTGAGTTGTCTTACTACAAATCTTCTCTCTTTAGGAAACTGAAGCAATCATTAAGAGGAAATACCAAATAGAGGTAATTAAACCAAGCATAGTCAACCGATATGACCTCTTCAAATTAAGGGTCAAGGTGCAAATTTATCCCAGAAGTTTTTCATAGGAGCAAGTTGCCTTAGAAGTTTTTTTAGGAGCAATGTTGTCCCGAAAGTTTCAAAACAAAACAATGTTGCTCCTTATCAATAAAAATGTAAATAGTCAACGTTAGTTTTTTAACTGGATGGACAACATTGATCCTAAAAAAACTTCCTGAGTAATATTGCTCCTAAGAGAAAACTTCAGAGGCAAATTTGCACATTAACCCTTGAAATAATACAGAAAGGATGGGTTTTGCTAAAAGTTGAAATTTCCACACACTTCTACCAATCACATCATCTAATGTCTTTCAAAGTTGACTGCTTTAAGTCGTGAGTCAACTGTTAATGTCACAATCTGTCTTGGAATTTTAATTATTCTGCCTATGCCCTATATGAAGTATGATCATGCACCAAGATTTCTTACAGAAATGCAAGCACATATGACATATGCGATTTACCAAATCTCAGACCTAAAACAAATACCCTATGCATGGGAATATATGTTAGAATATTCTCACTTATAAAGGATAAGAAACCCTTCAAAGATGTCTCCAAAAAAACACAGAAGAAGAACAACAACAAGAAGATTAATGATAAAAATAAATAAATAAATAAATAAAGACAGCAACTCAATGAGGGTCAAGAAAACTCTCTAGGCAGATTCCTCAATGATTTACCAAACCCTTCAAAGGCATCATAATTTTTTTTCCTAATTTAAAAAAAAAAAGATTAACAATGAAAAATAAATATATAAATAAAGACTGCAACTCAATGAGAGTCAGTAAAGAAAACACTCCAGGCAGATTCCTCAATGACTTACAAAACAGTTCTCACAACTTCAATTAAAATGAATACGTTTGTCAAAATTAAAATAAGACAGCAACCAAATGACAATTTCTAAGAAAAACATTCTCTAGGAGGATTCCTAAATGATTTGCTGCAAAGTTCTCACAAATAATTAGGAAGAAGATAATTAGCAAGTGTAAACCATCTTAATGATAAACTGACCAGATTGTTGCAAGCAGATGCAACATGTGGGTCTCTCTGGCCAAAACCTTCTCTAGCTTCTTGTACTGCAGAAAGGAAGAGCTTTTCAGCTGCATCCATTTTTCCCTGGCAGATAGTTGACAGAAAACAAACTTTGGAATGCAGAAGATATAACTGAAGAAAAATAAAGCATGGCAAAAGAAAAACCTGCTTGCCTGAAGAAAAAATTCACTCCCTTTATCAGTAAAAACCCTCCATTTTGATGTGTGTATATTTGACACTACAGAGCCATCCTCAATTTTTTGCAATCCAGGTATGTCATCCTTTTCAGTGTCATTATCAAAAACTGCTTCTGTTGATGCATCTTTTGCAAACACAGGGTTGGCATTGATGCCAATAATTAATGCTGTGCAATTATCAGAGTAATCAATCCAAACTATTTAAACCATGGACCAGTGCCTTGGCCAGTTTGATTTACATGATAGTGATCCAGATGGAATGCCAGCCATTACAATAGTGCATATGAACTGAAAGCTAATAAAATTATAGAAGCAAGAAGTATGATTGGTAGATAACGAGTAGACAGAGAGAGTGCACAATAAGCTTTATATTAAAGTCTATCAAGATCAAAAAAAAAATTGATTCAGGAAAAATAGCCCACAGCAAACAAGCCAATTTTCAATCTTGATCTTTTGTTACATTCTCGGCAACAAACTTCCGCTCCATCAAAATCTAAATGGAAAACCAGCATCCAACAATGCTAAATCACTAGAAAGGAAAGATTATCTAGTAGGGAAAACAAAGACTACTATGTGTTGTAATAAGGCTGTGTGATTATTTTTACAAATCGTCTCTAGCAAGAATATAGCATTTCTTGGGAGGGTATGGATGTTACCAGGTGAAATGATTAGATAACCCATAATGAACACGATAAAAATCTAAAGCATTTATAGAAGCTAATTAAACTTTCTAACTGCATGTAAAGTTTCCCGAGTTCCTAAATATAGCTTTTTCTGACTTGCTATAAATTTAATTTAGACATCAGGTTGAAAGACTAGCCACCAATAATATGCGCAGTCCTTTTGATGTTATGAATTTAAGCATGGAAGGAACATTAAAATGATGAATAAGTCACATAATGCAGATTTTAGAATAAAAAACAGCAAAATTACAAACTGAAAAGAACAAAACAGATTTATGCGTTAGCTTCAAATGCATACCGAGATGTCCATATATCACCATCCATAGACAAGGACCTCTAGAACCTGTCCTCCAACCATATGCACCAGCTCGATGCCAATGACATGCAATACTTTTGCCTGATACAACACCAAATGATGAAAAAGAACAATAATAAGTCGTCGTCGTCGTCGTCCTTGTGGGGGACAATTAGAACAAGACACTATCATCCCATATGAACAACCGATACCTCATCTAGCTATCCAGGATACAGCAAATTCAAAAAGTTTAAGATTCAATAAACTGTAAATCATCAATCCTTTATTGCAGGACACGTGTTCATCGTTTTGCAAGAAACTCGACTAATTGTCCTATGTGATGCTATCTAAGATGGACAAACTGATTGAGAAATTTATTGAAGCCTATATCCAGATTCCAAGGCACGAGTTTTTAATGTGTATTATCACTCACACAAACTAAAAAAATCAATCGAACTACGATCCCTGAAGAACTTTGTCATTATAAAATAAAACAGAACGATGACAAAACCGGAAATTTCGCGGCAATCTCAAATTGACATCCTTCATCCCATTTTGCACTAAACTGTTCATTACTTCGTCACTATACCTCGACGATTATAATAAAAATATTGAAACAATATTTAAAAAAGTTGAGATTGTAACTACAACACGGGACCATATCTGACATTTGTGAACCCCTCACATCGATTAGAAGAAGTTTTGTGATTTTATGAAGTATTGGGTTTTAACAGTATACAATGATACCGGGAGAAACAAAAATACGCGAAGAATAAAAGATTAGTATTGTGATTAGTAACGAACCAGGAAGTGAGATGGGCAACGCATTAGAGGTTACTGCAGAAGTAGAAGAAGCATTGCGGGAAGGAAAGCGAAACTTTTTGAGTAAATTTGCTGCTACCAGGCGCAGAGTCATTCTGACAGCAAGAAAGATGAGGGATAGATACAGAATAACAGAGACTGATAGATTTGCTTATTTCATTTCAGTATTATTAAAGTTGAATAGAGAATTAAGGGTTTTGGGTTTTGAACAAGGCAAGCCTCGGACCTCAGTAGTGAAGTTAATTGCAGTTC
>QFDD01007335.1:0-10122 GCA_006871305.1 Vachellia collinsii
AAGTACGATACAGAAAGAGAACAAAAGGCATAAAAATGAAGAAATTTTCTCTCATCCTAAATCATATCCGATCATCATGCTGACCCATTACCCTGTGAGATTAACGATGCCACCTTCATGGGCTCACACATTCACACACAAGATTTTTATGTCTCAACCAACTATCGTCGACTCGTCGTCACGTGGTCGTTATTTTAATCATATCATCGCCGTTTCAACGATCCCAAAGTCCAATCACTCTCCGGCCACTCCGATATGGCAATAGATGGCGTCCGGAGCTCTTCTACCTCCACTACGACCAGCTTCCTGAACTACATGTGGATTGCGATTCTGCTCACCCTTTTGAAATGCGTTGGATCGGCTGAGGCTCACTTCGGGATTCTTCTGCCCAATCAACTATCGTCTTTCACGTGTCCCCTCCCAGACCCCGACCTCTACTATCGGTCGGTAATCGGGATTGTCAGCCACCCGGGCGACGGAGCCTCCGGAAACCTTGCAAACGCCACTAATGCTTCTTATATTGCTGCCTCCTACGTCAAATTCGTTGAATCTGCCGGCGCCAGAGTTATTCCCCTTATCTACACCGAACCTCAGGAAAAGCTTCTTAAGGTTTTAGGATTCCTCCCTTCCTTCTTTTAAAGGACCATCCGGTTTTTACTATTTACCCGGAATTTTAGTGAATGTTTTGACTTCGATTATATAGAGTAGTAGAGATAGTAGTAAATTGCAATGGGTGTAAAAGAATGTTACTGAATGAGATATCTCTTGTAAATGGAAGGAGATAGTTATTAGAAATTTAGAATGTATTAAGAGAGTCCCACGTATGATTAGTTGGGCATGGAATTGAATAGAAAGTATATAAAGTTAAGGTAGGTCACTTAAATCATTTTGATAGAGAGACAACCTCAACTTCAACCTGTTGTGGTGCTTGATTGGCTATCATTCTCTCTGCAGAAGCTAAATTTGGTGAATGGAGTGCTATTTACTGGTGGGTGGGCTAAGAGCGGGTTATATTTCGAGACTATTCGAACAATATTCAAGGTATAGCTTATCCTTTTCCGACTCTCACAAATGATCATTTCGAGATATTTGTAATACTTCCTTGCATTGGTTAGAATTGAAAATTACTCTTAACTATTAGTATATTGTTGACTTGATGAAATTTTTTTTTTTCCACTTGTTGCCAAGTCATTGTCTTTTCTTCCATAGTCATTTCTTGCTTGAATTAAGATTCGCTGATCTATATGCTGCAGAAAGTTTTGGAGAAGAATGATGGTGGACACCATTTCCCACTATATGCTACCTGCTTAGGTTTTGAACTTATAACAATGATCGTTAGTGAGGTAAATTTCCCTCTAGCAATTATTATTATTTGGCTTTCCGGAAGATGAAATCTCCTGTGTGGATAAGTCAAATCCTCTTCTCTAAGCCTGGGTAATATACTCTACACACTCAAACATTTCGAATTATCAAATATGAGGAGAGTTGCAGACTAAAGATCCTCCTGCTGCTATGTTTCATGGAATAAATACTGTTTACATGCTGTCCTCTTTTTTTCACCATATCAACTTTTGTGTTCTAATCTTTCTTCGATAACAAATTTTAGTTTAAAAACCTAAAAAGTAGGAAGCTACGAACATTATAATTTGGGTTGTCTGTCATTGCATTTAGAGACAGATGGAAAGAAAAAGTGTAAAGATGTGACATGGGACCTCACCAAGTGACATGTGTGCCCCTTTCCCTCTCTTTCTCTAAATGCATGAATTTAGAGGATCGAATGTGGAAACATTAGCCCTTGTAATAACTTAGTGAACTTTAACTTCGCCTCTATAAAAAGTGGATAATGGTTTAAAACTTTGTTATTGGTGGTGGTGGTGTTACAAGTAAGTTATTTTTCTTGATGGCAGGATAACAATATTCTTGAAGGTGTTAGTGCAAGAAATCAGGCAAGTACTCTTCAATTCACAGAAAATGCAACTATTGATGGAACGGTATTTGGAAGGTAAACAATCTATGACGGCATATCTTTTTAAGCATTTAGTTCTATGATTGTTATCTGCTTAAAACAAAGTCATCTCTTCTGCTTCTTGTGTTTTGGATGCCGAATGAAACACTCAGAGCTATTTATTACAGAGGGCAGTGGATTTAATTATCATGATATTTTGTGTAGAAGATTTTAATTTTCCGTATGTGCAATTTCTTGCCCCATAATAAATAAATCAGTCCAGAGACAAGATATGTGCAATTTTGAGATTCACTTATTTCCTGCAGATTTCCTCCAGGCTTGTTGAAGAAGGTAACCACTGATTGTCTTGTCATGCAAAATCATCAAGTGAGTATTATATTGTCAATTAAACCTTGTGTAAACTAGTACTTTAAGTCTTTTATTGAACTTACAATTGCCCTTGTTCTAATTCTGCATTTGTATGGATAAGTTGATTCCAGATTTAATTTTAGCAATAATCTGCCTTTTGTCCTGGGCTGCATTTGATTTGTATTTTTGAAGTTGATGAATGTAATTTGCATCTGGCACTGAACATGACAGTTTGGCATATCCCCGACAAGGTTTCTGGATAACAAAAAATTGTCCAGTTTTTTTGAGGTATTGACAACTTCCAAGGATGAAAATAACAAGGTATTGTATAAAAAGCTGAACGACAGATTCCCTAAAATACCAGATTTCCTTTTTAAAGAAATCTTATTTGTGTTATGATTAATTATACTAGGATTATGTATCCACAATACGTTCATGGGACTATCCTGTGACTGGCTTCCAATGGCATCCAGAGGTGAGTCATGAATGTGCTTTTGCTTTATGTTTTATTGCCGTCTTCAAATGCTGAACACTCGTATAATTAATTCCATGAGAACTTCGTTCACATTAAATCCTATAACGATGTTTTCAAATGGTGTCATGTCACAGAAAAATACTTTTGAATGGGCCTCACGGAGAATCCCACACACAGAGGAGGCCATCCAAGTAACTCAATACGTTGCAAACTTTTTGGTGAGGTTAGGACTAATCGAACTCAAAATATATGACAATTTTCTCATTCATATGCATTTTAAGCTAAAACTTGGGATCTAGTGACTAAATTAACTTGCTTTCTCTTTCATGCATTTGGATTCAGTGAGGCGCGTAAATCTACTAACAGACCAGCTGAACAAGAAGTGCTGGACAATCTCATTTACAATTACATTCCTGCTTATAGTGGGAAGGCAGGGTAAGCCTAAAAGGCACTCACGATAAAGCTTAATTAATCTGGCTTGCACATGAAATTACTGATGTAAATGATGTTCTATGTTTGATAGGAGAGGATTTGATCAAGTTTATATCTTCACATAGTCATTTCAATTCCTCGGGGGAGGAGCAAAACAGACACTCTATGGTGTGATTCTTGCTCTAAGTAAATGTCATCATTGTTGGATTACCATTCTACCCAATTATGATTTTGCTTTGCTCTAAGCTCCTCTGCAAGTGGTAGCGTACGTTCTCGAAGATGGCGGGTAAATAAATAAATTACTTTTATCATGATGTAGCATGTATCAATTTGGAACGTTGTTGCTCAAATCAGCCCAAACTGGGATTTAATCTTGTATCTGTAACATCTAGGTCGTAATCCATTGTTTAAGTGGGTCTTACACATTCTGCGCCCTTTTTACTGTAAAATTAATATGTGAAACGAAGATGATTTGAATATTTATAGTTTGCCCTGCTTGAAATTTTGTGAACCATGTCCGGAGGAGACGTTCCCTAGAAAGTTTGACCAACTGTCTCCATTTTTCTTTATTGATAATTATCGTGGAGATTTCTACCTTGAACATGATCGCCCAAGTTTCTTTATATTTTTACCTTTTTTTAATTATAATTGGTACGATGGCATTTGTGAAGTGGTGGATTCATTGTTACACTAAAAAAGAAAAATCAAATATATCAGAGAATGCACAAAAGCATAGAACATGGAAACGAAACCATCGAAATCTTCCTTCGAGCATGAACACCAAATTACTGGCTCTTGGTGAATTTCTTGAACCCATGTTTATTATCTGTGCTTAGAGATGGCATATCTCACATCTTGCCATGGAGTTGAGTTGAAGAGAATATATTCTCCATCCTCCTAACTTTCACTCTTCCTTCCAACTTCCAGCCACTACATCCAACTCAGCTCTCACCTGTTTCTTTCTTTGACATTACGTGAATGTCTATCCACAAAGTTCTTTTACCCTTACTCTAGAAATTGCATAGCTTGAAGTAGATTAGCAGTGCGTCCTTTCACGTATGGTTCACTCATCTTCACCGGGAAGCAAGCCTTTTGGTAAACTAGATTTTCAAGAAGATATGCATCAAAGGCCGACTTTGGACTTTTCAATGTGTATAGAGTGAAAAAGTTATATGAAAGGCAAGTGAAGGGGAGATTTATTAATTTGGAAGTTCCCCGAATTTAAGATTGAATCAAAGGATCAAGCCCCTTCTTCCCTTCGCCCATCTTCAATTTTCTCAAAGCAACCACACCCTTGATAGCTTAATCTTTAATTGAATTATGAAGCAGATTTAGCACTGCCGTTTTGTTAAAATAACTAGCTTCCATGTGTAGCTCATCATTTAGGGAATGGAAATAAAACATAAAATGGTCTTTGTATTTCAAGACGCAAATCAAGAACCCTCTACACTCATTGAACAATTGAGATAGTGTGTCATGTGATTCAGAGATAGAGTAAACATCAAGTTGAGATGGTAAGGAATATGAGTTGCTACCCCTATGGAAGTTGCCAGATCAAATGAGATGATAATGTACATGATTTACATTCACTTTCCAACCAATCATTCTCTTTTATCATTAACTCTCCCGGATCAGGTTAGTTGGCTCACTCAAAACGTACTTGGGCAGTTCATATTTTGCTCCTGCAATACATTTGAAGAAAAAATCAGGAAAATTGGAAGATGTGTCAGTGTAGCAAACAGAATTACGAAAATTAACGCCAATGTTTTTTTTCTTTTTTATCATTTAAAGCTTGTTACCTCTTTCATCATAGCACACTGTCAAATCAGAACTCTGGACTATGACCCCAGCACTGTCCACAATTGCTTGAGCTAGAGTTAGATCAGCCTCAGCAGCAGCTCGAAGAGCATCCCAGATCTCTGCCATAACAAAATGAGAAACACTGTTCCAGGTGGGTGTTCTTTTTGAAACGGAACAACAACAAAGGTATAGAGAACACACGGATCAACATTGCAACGGGTAAATGAGACAATTAATTTTGATCCTCTATCATTATTTCCTTGGTGGTAAATCCTAATTTTAATGTAGACCCTTCTGCCAAAGTGACCTTACTCATCCAGCCAAATGCACATCATATTTAATTTGAGGTTTGTATACTTACATTTGTGTATTTCTAACCAGTTCAGCTTTCATATAGCCATCCCTTACAGTAGTGCCCAAACCCAAAAATTACCTCATGCTCGCAATAGTAACTGCTCAGTTAAACAGGACCATGAGGATGTAATCATTTTTTAGATGTTCCTTGATGTGAATTTTGTCACCTTTTCATCCAAGACTAGGCTTGGGCCACTGCATCGTCATGATTCATTAATCCTCTTAATGTCTAGCATGTTTATTGATACAGAATGCAACAATAAAATGAAATATAAACTTGAATATAACATTGGGAATAACATTATTTGAAGGGATACTTTGTGAAACCTCAAGGCTTTTAGCTGCATCTACAGAGTAATGATTTTGAAACAATTCTTTATCTGACAAATCAAGCTTGTATAGCAAAAAGGGACAAACCATTCAGCTTCCGTTTCGTAAAAAGAGGAAAAGCATACAAGAAACTGCAAGGCCATCTGTGAACAGATCATCTACAGTTCTTTCTCATGAATACTTTCTCTCCATGTAGGAAGAGATGGATGCAAATAGTAAATTATGGGTAAAGAATCTAAAAGCCGTAAAAACAGAATCCAATTCTAGGAAACCACCTCAATACAGAAAATTGTGCGAAGCGAACAGATTCTTAAAATGATATGAAGTACATCATTTCTTCTTAAACGGAATTTCTCAAAATTAACAAACACGCTAACAACAGTTTCAAAATGGCCATACTTGAAGAGGTTGAAGCATGCAGCAAACTATAAATAAACAGTTTAATAGCATTAAGAAAGAAACAACTGAAGTATTCCAAGGGAAAAAAAACTAATTGCAGGAATCCAAAGAAGTGCAGAATTGTAGATGGGGAGTGAATAAATGAATATAAAGTAAAACCCTTCCCCTAAACCCAATTCCTCAATCCTCATAAGGAAATTGAATCTTCTGTTAGCCTTGAAACATTACAAGATTTGCCATTCACTGAAATATTGTGATTATATACCTTTCCGGCCACCATAATGAGGAGCTGTGTCCCAAAACTCATCTCGTAACTGTATTAACTGAGTCTTTGTTATTGGCTGAGGATGCTTCCAAGGCTTAGGCTTTCGGATCTTTTTCACAGCCCCACCTACAATGATTCAAGATTTACACCATCATGAGTGAAACCAACACAAGAACTGATCTAAAACTTGAACGTTATCATCAACAACAAACTGTAAGATAATAATCCCACCACCATTTGAGCATTGGCAAATGATGGGCAGAAGAAAGCTAACTGACCACTGATTCATAGAAATAGGGAAGAACTATTATTAGTATAAAGCATTCTACACATTATGGGTATGACTGAGGACAAAGATGAATGGCATCTTATGATGCTCCACCATAATTCAAAGTCGACCTAATTCTGAGATTCGATCAGCAGTAATCGGAGCACATATGTTCCATTAAAATACTCATAGCTTATCATAAAAATTATAGTAAAAAATTCAAACGTTTCATAAGCATTGGCAATTACGCGCATCTAAAATTTGAAGACCGCTTCACATGGGAAATAACAGGAACCAATTTTCATCTTCAATTCAAGATCCAACAACTAACTTCTGCTGTCCCACTTCAACAACAGAATCTTGAACACAGAAAACAAGAAACATAAATCAAGAAGTTCTCTTGAATTATATATAAACACTCATGGTCTGGCAGATTAAATCAAATCCGAAGATATCAGTTCTTAAAGCAAGAATCAAAAGGCTGAAAGAAATTCCGTACCGACAAGAATTTCCTGGAAAAAAAATCCAAAAAAATCGACGTTTAGTAAGATATTCACAGAATGTGGTGAATATCTACCAAACGAATTTTCCCCACACCTGTTTTTGCCGCGCAGATAAGTTCTTCTTCATATAATTGATTTTTCAAGAATCACTAGTTGATATAATTGACGAGGGCTTTTCCAATTAATAGTATAAAGAATTCACAAACAAGCGAAAACCCAGGAAGGAAACGGAATTTTAACCATAAGCCAACATCAATTTTCTCAAGCTTTTAAAATTCCACTGTCAAGACAAAGCTGTGAATTCAGAGAGATCAAGGCAAGAAAGAGAAACGAAGCAGGCTCACCCTCCGCTTTGGACTGTGAGGATCCTACACAACCCATTGCAAAACCCAGTGCTCAGCGAAGGAGAAGGGAGAGACTTGAAACTAGCAACGAGCTTCACTGAGACGGCAAGTCAAAGAGGACGAAGCGTTTTTACGAGTTTGCGATTATTACCAAATGGGTAAATATAAATAGGGTCGTCTCAGGAGTCCTTCCTTTAAAATAACTAAAAATTAGTTTTCTATTTTTTTCCGATTAAAAGTTAAAATTAAAAATAGTACTAATTTTATTTATAGGCCGTAAGGTTGAAGGCTTAACAGTAACACAAGCAGTCAAGAACGGATTAGACAACGATGGCTTATATTATTTTTTTTGTAAAAAAAAATCATAAATATTTTGGTTTGAGTTGACTAGGACTTATGTCAAACACGTCGTTCATTCTTTTAAAATGTATTTTCAACAATAGTTTTATATAAAAGAATTGTTTGATATGTAAGTTATGAACTCTTAATGCAGAAAGATAAAAATACTAATAATAAATTAAATAAATATAATAATTGTATAATAAAAATTCTATAACAGTAGTATAATTCTGCGGGAAAAGTGGATATTTTTTTAAATTTATTAATCACATAAAATTTATTCATGACATTTTAAATGTGGTCTTGTTGAAATCAAATAAAATATGCATGGAAGTGTCATGATGAAAGATAAGAACTATTATACTAAACTCATCAACGTGATTAATTACTAAATGATGAATATTTGAAGTGATAGTTATTATACTTCCAAATGAAGCATCAATTATATAATCAAAAATTAAAACAATTAAAAATTCTATTTTTAGGAAGAGGTGCAACACAGTACAGAGAACTTGGCAGTTGTTTTTTCAGTCATTGAAGAGACTAAATTTGGCATTCCTTATACTTCCAAAAAAAACACCTTCACATTTCAAGGATCACACACAATAAGTGTCCCCCCAAAATAATTAAAAATAAAGTTATTAAAAGGATTGTTTTAGTGTATAGCATCAGAAATCTTCTCAAGTTAATGCCAATAAGTTGTTTCCAAGGCAAATGGATAAGCTCAACTAATCAAGTGTTTGTTTTAATGGAAGGAGGAGATTTTGCTTTTGCATGAATTATTTCACGAGATGACTTTACAACTCATCAAAGTCACTGTTCAAACAAGATGCTCGTGCTGCTGAAAACCCAACCTTACCTTTCAAGAGCCACAAATAATTATAAAAATATGTGAGAGAGAGAGAGAGAGATTTAAAAGGAAAACAATGGCAGAGAGGAACTATAGAACAACCACCCATCCTTCTCATATTTGGCCAAGGGAAACCAACTTTTGCTTTTGATTACATCTCACCTTTGAGTTATTGTTGTTGCCAGATTTTTCAACTTTCAAACCCAACATCACATGATTGGTTCTTTTAAGAATTTTGCCAAAACCTATGTAATACTTTCAATTCTTAAAATAAACATATCTATTCTGCTGCATTTAATTTTTATATACAATTAATTTGTAAATATTAAAAAAATTAGTTAAATTATTCATTCACAACAAATATATATTGATTTTTAAAATGTTTCTAATTATATGTATTGTAACTATACATTTATATAAATCTATTAATTATGTGTATTCAGTATAAGATAAAAAAGTTATATTTAATACCAGAATAATACCCTTGTTTGGGCCTTTGTACCTGGAATAAGAAATGGTATAAGATAACCACAAAACAGACACATCAGGCCATTTTACTTGGACAAAAATGATAAAACCGGAGCTATTCCAAATTCCAATACTCTGCCTGACAAAATTATCATCAATACCTGACAAAATTATTATTTCAAGTCTTAAATATTGTTCAACATCAAGAAGACCAGATTACACCTTTTGAGAAGAATCATAATGTCCTCTCAAACAATTTGCAATAATGCTGATCATTTAAAAAAGGTTTAATTTTAAAGATTCTCTCCCTAGTATTTTTAAGGTTCATCCCTCGCTCGAGCTGGCTTGGTGGAGCCTTTTCAACACATGCCTAAAAAAATATCCCCTCCGAACTGGATGGTTAGCCAGGTGCAGGTTGCAGAATATATCCTCGATAACACAAAATTAGTTGCAGAATCTATGCTTTACAGCGCATATTTAATGTCATGGAGAACGCAGTACTAAGGCATCAAAAATATGTAGCACCTATTACTGAGGAGTGAAACGAAAGGACTCTCCTGCCATGTACTTGGTCCTCAGATTGTAATGGTCAAACTTTGGATTGTCATAATCAACTGCTTTCTTCTCAACAGGCTTTGCCTCTGCTCCAACTGCCCCATAAACCACTTCTCCGCTCTTCTCTCGTTGCCGATGTCTGGACCTTTCCTTTTGGCTCTTAGATTTGATGTACGGTGGAATCTCACTAGATCCATAGAATTCAGCATATTCCTGACGTTTTGATGATCGGTGCTTGCTGGATAAGGAGGGATCCTTGAAACTGCTTGATTTCACTTTGTGGGGCTTCGATTCTGAAAACATCTCGCCTGTGTTTGGCGTATGGATCTGTCTGTTCTCGATAATGGGAGCAGCAGCACTCTGCCTACCCACCAATGGAGGCCCTGCTTCGTCTTCAGGCATCCGGAGACTATCTTTCAACGGTGT
>QFDD01007336.1:0-13715 GCA_006871305.1 Vachellia collinsii
CAAGCAAGTTTGTGTGTCTACATATAGCGATGAGTGTTCAGAGAGACAAAAACTGACCTTTGCACAAAGGCGGCGAGCTTTATTCCAATTAATTTGATGGTAAGGTTCAAGGTAGAGTTCTTGTCTGAGTTGAAGAATGAGAGGTGTCATGGGACCCACAAATCTTTTGCCATACAAATATGACATAGGCATGTAAACTAAACGGCAATAACACCACATTTTAGCTGCATCACAATATGGAGGATTATTATTACATAGACATGACAATATATAGATAGTGTTCAGAAAGTAATCATACAATAGATAGAGATTTTCATGGTAAAAAAAAAGATATAGTTTTTAAATTTTTTTATCACTTTCTCTTCCCTTTCAACTTCAATTTGATTCTGGATTTTATTTTGTCCAAAACTTCTTTTTAAAATAATTCTGAATTTAATTTAATTTTATATAAATTTTTAAACAATTTTAGTGATTTTTACAGTCTTAGAGACGGGGAAACATATTTGAGTGATTTTTGAAATCTAAGGGGAGAGGGTCAAATTAAAATTGAGAGGATAAAGTGATTGCTTTCACTTGATTACACTAATGCCCCATTTGGTTGGATGGGACTAGGGGGTGGGAAGTGGAACCCAAAATTGGAGTGTTTGGTATCATGGAATCCACTTCCATGGAACCCAAAAATGTTGGAATTGAGTTTCAACCTCCCCCCAAGAACCTAATTCCAGTTCATGGAACAAGATCTCTGACCCTTTTACTCCCCCCCTCCTTTGCTTTAGATGATCGTGATGGGGGGCAGTGAGGCAACGACAGGCGGTGAGGTGACGATGGGGCGACGGTGGGGTACGAGGTGACAGCACATGACGGACCCTGCCCTTCCTTTTAACCTCCATTGAGCAGCCTCCAGCAAAGAGCAGCCTCCATTTTTTCAGATTTGGTCTTTGATTTGTGACGGAGGTGGGCGACAGAGCTGGAAATCTACAATGGTGGCAAGCAATTTGCTTTGCTCCATTTTTTTGGTTAAGGGTATTTTAGTATTTTCATATTAAATTAATTAAAATTTATATTGTACTTCCATGGTCATACTAAACACAATTTAGAATCCACTTCCACTTCCACTTCCATCAAAATCTCTTTCGCGTATCAAATGGGGCATAAGGACTTAAGGTACATTGGTTGCAGTCGTCATCCACTTTTTATAGTTACGATTAATCTTTTAATATATGGGATTTCATCATATATTCAATCTCAATTTTTCTCTTTGCATACACATTCTCAGAAGCCTTAAGTTAAGACTTTATTTTCTTCTCTCAAGTCTCAAATGGCTTGACTCTTGAAGTTTGTACCAAAATAGGTTAGCTATACTTTGGATGAGAATGACTTAAAAATCAGATTACCACTACTTTTTTGTGCAAGAAATTTACAAAGTACCAATTTTTGGAGCATAAAATAAGGGAGTAAATAATAGAAATGACATGAAATTAAAGCAAAATTAAAACTTCAAATATACATAAAATTTATACTACTTCCAGTCATTAATAAAAGATCTAGTTGGGGATCGAAATTGGCTCTAAATATTTTACATTAATCCATTTTGTCTTCCAAATTTAAAATATTTTCTCCAGATTATCTTTATTAATTGCCTATATTAAGGGGTTTCTATCCAATAGCAGTTAAAATTAAAGAGGCCGTACTTTAGGAAAATCAACTTATATATGTTACAAATAATTAATTTGACGATTTCTTTAATCTATCCAAATTATTAGTTATCCAACTCTTATATTAAGGACCAAAAGTAGTTTTAGAAATGTATCTTCACCATTAAAGTGTTGAATTACCTGGATGCATTGGAAGAAACGATGGAAGAAGCCAGAACTCAGGTGGCATTGGGTTTGTTCCTGACCACTCAAACAATCCAAGTATCTGCATGAACATATATTGCAACATTGACATAGATATAAACCATAGAATTGAAAAAGTTCAACAACACACACATGCACACAAGGGAATGAATAAAAGTATGTACTGAGAGCCAAGTCTTCCCCAGGAGGGTATGTAGGTGACACCACCATGATCAAGAATCCATTTTCGTGCTCTGAAGCAAGCATTGTCTTCTCCTCCATCAGCTTCTTCTCCAAGTATTCTCATGCATATGTAACTCAGCACTATACAGAACATGGTGCTATGTCCCTCTATGTGTAGTCCCCACCCTCCATCTTCATTCTTTTATAAGTAACACGCACGCGCACACACAGACACAACATTAGTTCGTTTAAAACCTTTGAATATGACATATATATATATCATAATAAAGCGGAGGTTTTAACATAAATGTATAAACCTGGTGATAATGTAGGTATCGAAGTATTTCTTTTCGATACTCCTTCGGGAATACACAATCAAGATGACCCGTAACATACATGCTAAAAACCTGCACCATTGATGGATTCATGTAATGGTTATGTAATCTGATAGAGAAGTAGGATTCATAACTCATGACATACATTTAAGACTTCATATCCTTTCATTAATGATTCAAACTAGACACAGTACTTACCTTCCTTGCTATTTTTCAAAATCATTGACAAATTGGAGCAACAGTATACACAAAAAAACACAAAATGAAAAGCAAAACAATGCATATTGATTACTAGTATAACAACAACCCAATAACACAACCATACATGATATATATAATAATAACAATGAACTGAAAGCCAATAATACAATTAGGGGTGTCCAAATGTGTTAGGTTTTAGACGTCCCATCCAAGTCAACAAAGTAGCTTATTATTATTTTTTAACATGATACATCCTATTTTGATAGAATGTCATCAAGCTTGGATTCAAATTTCATAGGACAAATTATTAGCCCAATCTTTATTTCCCACATATATTTCAAAACGTGCAATGTCACTAGTTCTCTTCCATTGACATTTAACCAAAATAAAATCAATCTCCACAAAAATAAAACAAGGGTTTATAACCACACTTAGATGCAAGATAGTCATCGGTCAGCCAACAAAGGTTGATCTAATTGATAAGTAGTTGATTCATAATCTACACTATCATGAGTGCAAATCTCACTGTTAATGTGATGATCTTATTGGTAAGTGATATGTAAATAGCTCTATAAACACCTTTTAGACCCAAAGGTATTTTTTGGCTCTAATGAGCCCTCAAGACTTGAGCCTCCCAAGTATTTCTTTGCATTAAAAACATATATTAAATGTTAGACAGGATTTGTCCAAGAGGGGGGGTGAATTGGTCTAATAAAATTTAACACAACTTTAGAAATAAATAAGGGAGTTGAGAAAGATAGAAACAGAGATTTATACAGGTTCGGTCCTCCTGACCTACGTCCAGTCCTTAGATTCCTCTAAGCTTTCCAAATTTACTAAAGTTAATATGTCGCCTTTTTACAATCAGAAGAGGAAATTCTCCCCCTCTCTAACTCAGTAAAGCAATAGGACACTCCCCCTTTTTCTCATTGTTTTTACTAACCCACTCAAGACTTTCAAATCTTGAATTACACTCACAGAATCACAAATTGGAATAAGAATATTTTCTCAAGAGAATTAAATGCTAAACACTAAAGTATTAATGACGGAGAGAGCAAGATAGAGGAAGAAGATGAACAAGCACTAAATGCAATTTCTCAGTAGGTATGTTCTCTATGTTCTTATCTTGATTGCTCTTCTATTTATAGTTGAGCAACAATAAATGCTTGCTGGAAAGAGCTTTGTTTTCGTTACTCTCAGCTTCATTGTTCAACGTCGTGCATTGAATGCTTCTGACACATGATATGGCCGTGGCCCAAGTTTTTGTCCGTTGAGTGCATTCCGGTGAAGTAATCAGAAGACTCATCCCTTGTTGTTAAGTAGGAAAAGTAAGTATTTATGTCTGCAGAATGAATTCAAATAAATGAAGCATAAAAGAGGCAAGATTGTGAACAAGGATGAATTTCTGACAATTTGAGATACTGTCAGTAAAAGGAGTGCTCGAGCATGATTCTCAATACTCGAGTGTTGTTGACAAAGTGACTCAGCCTTTTCTCACTGTTATGTTAAAGTACTCGAGTTATATTGAGGATACTTGAGTGTTCACAGCACTTGTAAAGAATAATCTAGTTTTGAAAGAAGTATTGTTATGAAATATATGAACACTTTTGTTGATACTTTAGAGTTAAGGGAAAAATAAAGAAGTGCTAGTACTACTCAAGTTTTAAAGAGAGTACTCGAGTATTTGTAAAACATTTTGGTGATTGCACCTTTAAGAATACTCAAGTAGTCTTAAAAGTGTTGTCACTACTTCGAGTGCTTGAAATATTACTCGAGTTGTGATAGGCTGTGCTTCAAAAGATTTCTTCAAACATTCTTGATACTTGAGTTTTGAAAAATCATACTCGAGTGCAAAGGTATTGGCCCATGGCATAGGCACTTTAATTGATTTTCGAGTAATGTTGGAAGTATTGAGTTTAAAAGGGAAACTCTCAGCTCGATACTCAAGTATTGTCACACAATACTCGAGTATTATCAATACTCTTATGAGAACTCGAGGTTTTATGAAAGTTTTTAAGTTCAAAAATATTTTAGTAGCTCGATACTCGAGTATGGTAGTCTAGTACTCGATTATTGACAATACTTTCATGATTACTCGAGTATCCTTAAAAGTATTAAGTTTCGAAAACTAATTTTGTTCAACGATACTCGAATTTTGAAACTTAATACTCGAGTGTTGTCAATACTTTCACCAATACTCGAGTTCCATTAAAAGTGTTGAGTTTTGGAAACTAATTTTGTTCAATGATACTCAAGTATTGAAATTTAATACTCGAGTGTTGTCAATACTTTCACCAATACTCGAGTTCCATTAAAAGTGTTGAGTTTTGGAAACTAATTTTGTTCAACGATACTCAAGTGTTGTCAACACTTTCACCAATACTCGAGTTCCATTGAAAGTCTTGTGAAAAATAGTTTATTTTGAAAAGCTAACTCATTATCCTTGCAAAAACATGTTTGTCATCATCACAACATTATCTTAACATTAAATTCTAAGTATATGGTGAGGGAATTCTTGGGATCTATAAGATAGAGGGAGATCTAATCAGTTGTTGAAGGCTGATGCATCCCTATTTTAATATATATATATATATATTAAAAATAAGGTTAAGGTCTAATTTTGTTTCAAAAATTTTCACTCAAGAGCAATGTCATTTTGTAAGTTTTCAAATCATAGCAATTTCACCCCATCTATTATATAGATTAAGTTTGATCTTTAGTTGACCAAACATATATGCTGAGTTAACATTTCACATATTATCTACATTATTTATGTTTCACATTTATGTACAAATTTGCCCTAATAGCTTTTACTCAGAAGCAATACTATTTTCCCTGTCGTTGTCCTGAAGGTTTTTTCTTGATATTAATATTGGCTTGAAAGTTTTTTTATGTTTCAATGTATACCTCAAAGCTTCAAAATATAGCAATGTTGCTCTACCATGTTTAAAAAAATGACATAACCATTAATATTTTTAACAGTTAAGTGGCAAAATTGCTCCATTTTAACAATTTTGAACCAACCAACCTTAAACATAAAAAACCTTTTAAGATAACATTACTTCTGAGAGAAAAATTTTGCGACAGATTTGCACCTTAACTGTCATATATATACTCTTGTCGATCTTAAATGTAAAACCTCGTCCGTAGTGCATTTTACACTATAAATAAGATCTTATATTTAAGATAGGAATGGGTATATATATGTATAGCTATATCTCTCCTTTCAGTACAACTGTGTTGGGAAAGATCAAGTTGGAAATTAAGGGATATGCGTGCGTGCTTACCAAAGGTTGCATAAAATAGAGACATCCAGCAATTTGAGCAGGCCAGTGACCATCTTTTGATTGTAATGCAGATAGATAACGTGTTGCCCTCTTCACAGTGTTACCAACTTTCTCATCATTTATTTCTTCTCCACTTTCTATCTTCACACATTGTATTGTTTGTTTGAAATTCTTTTCCCTCAAAAACTTCAAACAAATCAACATAAACATTAGCCAAACCAGGAGGCGAAAATTAAAAGTAACTAAAATATGAAAGTCAAATTCTACAATTCCAATCTTATATATAAGATATAATCAACCAAATTAGGAAAATGTAAAAAGTTGGTTAAAATTAATTAAAGGAGATAAATGTGTAAAAAATTATTTTACTTTCTAAAAACATTCTTATTTATGGAAAATGATTGAGTGGATTTTTTTTTTGTTCAAAGATTGAGTGGATGAGAGATAGAGAATGAGTTGGAGAAAGAGGCACATGACATATGATTAATGCCATGGTATAACATATACTCCCTTTTAGTCTACAACACAGTGACTTCTAGAACAATTTTTTTGTTCATAATCTAAATCGTTTAAAGAGTAATTAATACTTATTTATCAATTTTACCTTTGTGACTAATATTAAATATGACTCATTGTATTTTTCTCTTTTCTTCAAAAATTCATTTAAGGGTTGAGGTTTTAAAATGCCTATTAACTTTTCTCAAATATGCGTCTATCACCATATACTTTGTTTGAGTGTAAAAATACCTATAAACTTTAAAAGGTTGGCAAAAATACCAACTCCATCTAACAGGGCAGTTTATGTTGAGTGGGCCCCGTAATCTTATTTTTTAAAATGATTATTTTTGGGAAAAAAAAAAAACCATGCTCTCTCTTTTTGCACCTTCTTCTTCTTCTCTCTCTCTCTCTCTCTCACAATTTCTCAACTCTCCCTCTCTAGCTCCCCAACCTCAATTATTCTTACAGTGAGCTCAATCTGTTGCCAATTGATCACAAAGATCCACACAATCATCCCAATGATTAAGATGACAAACACGAGCACTAGAATTCTATATGCCAGAGGAAACGCATCGCTGCTAGTGGAGCTGGCAATGCAAGTAACGAACCAGTGGAAAGATGCCAAAATCAAAGGACAAGAGAACAAGGAAGAGAAAGAGGATTAAGAAAGGTATGTCCTTGAAGGAGTGAGGAGCACGATTGCAACAGATTTGGGTTTGTTGGGGTCTTCGTTATTACCCACGATTCTTCGTATCTCGCCTGCCATGCTCGCTGCCAAAGAAGGTGCAAATAGAGAGTGCATGGTTTTTTTTCCAAAAATAATCATTTAAAAAATAATATTGTGTAACCCACTCAACATAAAATAACAAACGTTTGTCTAGTAGACGGATAGAGTTGGTATTTTTGCCCCATTTTTCCAAGTTTATACGCATTTTTGCATTCAAACAAAAGTATATGGTGTTAGAGGCATATTTGAGAAAAGTTAATAGGCATTTTAGCATCTTAACCTTCATTTAATATGAGTAAAGTTGGGAAAAAACATTCAATTTAAGATATATTTAATTAGTTAACTATCATTTCTTGATTTTGTTGAATTTGTTAAATTGACTTATATTATGAAGTGGATGAAGTACCTAGAAAGGGCAATAATGGAAAAGGATGGTAAAAGTTTTTGACATCCTTTAAGTTTATCTTATATGCTCCATCATGTCCTTTTAATGAGTTACAAATAACCGAATTGTGTATTTTAAGGACTTCGTTGAAATTAATTCAACCTAATAAATGAGCATTAAATGTATTTTTTTTCCCCTTCAAAATATCATAATTAATGCAAAGATATTATCCAAAATGTAGTACTTCTCTTATTCTATTTATATAGGGTAGCAAAAGAAGGTTTTATTTTGTTCTACTTATAAGTCACCTCATTTAAATTTTTCATGTAAATATACAATGTTACCATTCATTTATTATATGTTGATTTTATTCTCATGTGTTATTAAAGATATTAAATATGAATAAAGTTGAAAAGTTATTGAATTTTAATCCAAAGTTAATGAGATTTAAGATTTTCTTTGATTTATGTGAAATGTATTAGTAGTGCATGACTCACAAATAGAAACCATTCATGAGTAATTTGTAAAAGCTAATTATTAGCCTTTTCATGTTATTGAATCTCTTTAATAACAAAATAGGATATAATTCAACTGATTAGGTATTTAATGCACTTTTTACTTTGAGTCGGTGTTATTACAATGGATTAATACAATATTTGATTTTTTTTTGCCAAACAATTTTTGGTGCCTTAAATTTATCATTATTTTAGTCCTGATCTCCCAAGTTTTAGATAAGTGGTTGGTCTCTTAAGTTTTTTTATTTAAAATATTAATTTTTATAATCTAATAAAAATCTAAATTATTTTATCTTTTGAGGGATAAAAATTACTGGTCTTAAATTTGAGAGATTAAAACTAACCTAATGGTAAAGTGGTAGGAAAAAAAATGCATTAACTCAGTTATAAAATAAGAAAAGCTTGCGTGTGAAGGTCTTTGACACTGCACTTTCTTCAGAGCCTATATGTAAGTGTGAGTGTCGTTTGACAGATTGAAATTAATGGTCATGAGAGGTTGAGCTAAAGACACAACGGATTATCCCAGGTCATATTTGCTTCAAGTCGGACCAATGGTCGGATCACCGTTTTCCGAATAAACTTGAACGATCCAGTATTTCTGTACTATGATATGAAAGGGACTATCTATATAAAGAACTGTAGCTTATTAAAAAGGAACGAGAGGGTAAATAAGGTCAGATCAACTCAAAATAAGGGCCGGAGGAATATATAATAAAGAAAAGAAAACAAAGTAATTCGGAAGGCAAAAAGAACAAAACGCCATAGAGAAAAATGGAAAGACAAATGGTGTAAAGAAAAGTGAAACATGATCTGATAGAGAGAATTCATGGGCAAAAGATGAAGAAATAAAGGAATTCAAAGAGACCTGAAAACGCCATAGAAGGTCACCACAAGGCTTGAGGTTAAATCTATTGTTGTAGAAATTTCGACGAGCAGCTTCAACCTCAGCAAGTTCCTCAGGAGTTCCTTCATGAGCATGAAACTCCCATATCTGCCTTCCAGTGAAGTTGTTTGTGCTGAATATGTAAGGATCCTTCCCTCCCTCTCCTATCTTCAGCCTCCACATTTTGATCTGTGTGTGTGTGTGTGTGTGATCTGCAATGATATCAAATTCACTTTATACTTGCATATATATGCATGTGCGTCCTCACATTTAGATCAGTCATGTTATTAATTGTTAATACCTCTAATGCACACACGTACCTTTTACATAATAAATACATATGGTTGCGGGGGGCACCGCTTAAATGTCTTTTTCATGTACAAATTAATTAGTAGGTAGTGTTTGGTTGGGGGTAATTAAGAGAGTCATTGTAAGTGTTACCAGCAGCAACAAGGTGTCCTAATGCAAAACCAGGTGCCATAACACTAATGCTTGAATTGTTGGTCTTGTAGATTCTATATATTAATGTTTCACTACTATATATATATATATATATATCTTCCAAAAATTTTGTAGAATTCAACACCTGATGATAATCCAAACAAATATCAAATTGTAGTGACAGAGGATGAATTTTAGAAAAATTGCTAAAAAAATCCATTGTATAATTTATTTTCAAGGTACCTAAAATTAATTTGTCCACGGATCCATGTGCAAGGTCTGTAATATATATTTGGTCTTTGTGAGTAAAGGCCAAAAGTTATGTATCCTAAGGATAATTTTGGATAAGGATAGAATTTCAGAAAATTCTTAAAATTTTATGGAACACATCATATTACAACGCCATTTTTTTCTCCTAGTATATCAAGTTGTCATCCATATTATGTAGAATTTCATAATGAAAATGAACAAGAAAAATATTTGAAAAGTTGGGAAAATTTAAGGGGCCTTCAACACCCCAAGTTCATTTATGCCTTAAGGGTTCACTTTGTTCAAGATTTCTACGTTGTGTTCTACGGTTTAGGCATCTATATCATGAATCTTTTGATTGGTTTTATATTTTAACGTGATTGAAGATGCTTACGTGTGGGGGGCAGCAAACTGAGCGGTGAGGATGCGTTAGTTAAGTACGTGAGAATGCACGAACCTATTATATATATATATATATATGTGTGTGTGTGTGTAGTTGATTACGTGGAGGAATATAATTCAATGATGGGAAATTGTGGATGCTTTCTTCCATGGGGCCCGTGAGATTCCTCGTATTGAAAATAATTAATGCAATTTTTTGTTTCGCAATTTTAAAATTAATATTTTTTTTATTTCTTAAATTTCATTTTATTTAAGTTATCGGTCAATATAATCTAAACAAAAATTTGAACCATTTTTATCTTTAATGGATTAAAATCACTAATTTTAAATATGAAGCATTAAAACCAAAATAGAAAAATTTAAGAGATTAAAAGTTGTAACAACCTAATAAAAATGAATGGATAAAGGAGAGCTGAAGAAGAAAAGTGAGTGATTGTTGGGCCAAATAATGGCACAAAATTGGGAGTTTTCAATCATCCAGTAATATCTTTTTTCCATTTGAATTAATGCAGCACCTGACATGCTCTCCGCTAGCTGACTGAAAATTCAACGTGAGTTTTCATCCACATCTTCCTATACAGTACACCCACACACACACACACACACATGGAACTTTGTTGAAACGTGTCCCGATCATCAATTATTCCTTTGATTTTAATTATAAATCATTTTCAATATATTTTATATAAATTAACTAAAATTTTAAATAATGTTGACTCTACTTTATTTTTTTGGTAGAAACGTTGACTCTACTTTAAAATTCAATATTTTTAATTTTATCTTTATTTAATATTAATTACGAAACATAAGAAGAAAATCAATATATAATAAATGATAAGTAAGGCTATACATTCATATAAAAAAACTAATAAAACCATCTCTTTCTTCTTATTTATTTACAAAAGTCTGCCAAGCATAGGAAGTGAAGCATGAGAGGAAGGGAGTGAAGAGCTGAAGAAGATCAAAGTGAAAAATAGAAAGGATTATTATATATCCAAATCCACTGATAATTGAGGTCGTTCACATAAATTGCATAACATAATTGTACTCTATTAATAATAAAAATTTTGGATAAATTATTTACCGAGACATCTTACTTAACTTTATGAAGTGTAGTTAGAATTTTATATTATTTGATTTACCATTCTTACAAGTGTAGCTTATGACTTTTTTGCACGTGTCTAAACCACTTTCAATCTATTTTCTACCTTTTCTTTTTAAATAGATATCACTCTAGCTCTTTCACATGATACATATAACTAAATTACATAAATTGAAAAGTAATTTAAAATTGATTAAATTTAATATTAAAATTCAAATTTATTTTTAATAATTATTGAGAATAAACATAAAAAAAATAATATAATAAAAATTTCAGACATGCTGATATTATTTCTTAAAAATAATAATTCGTCATTTGTAAAATAATTCTCTTATATTACCTCCATTCCTTAATATGATAGTCAACCGACTTCTTTTCTTGAAAATTAAAAAAATTAAATATATTATTTAAAAGTATTTATTTACACGTATTATTAGATTATTTATCATTTATAACTCAAACAAATTAATTTAAAGTAAAAATGGTAAATTTAAATACTTTAAATTAACGTATTTATGTTTTCCAATATCTCTTAAAAAAGTTAATTAATTGACTCTTAAAAAACATACACCGCAAATATTCAAATTAAAGAGCATGTCCAACAAATGGATGGCTACAAATATTAGGCTTTAGGATCCAATAATTAATCGGATTATACTGGTTATCCAGTTAGCCTATCAGAGTCTGCCATCTGGGTCTTTTTGCGACATCAGGGAAAAAAAAATTCACATCAACGAAAATGGCATCCACGTTTCTGATAATCTCCATCTCCCACTTTCCAATTGCCAACAAGAGAACATATTAGAAAAGCCTTAGGCAATGCAGAGGCAATCCGAATATGAAGGCCACGACGGCCAAGGAAAGCTGCGCAGCAACACAAAGGATGACAAGGAGTTAAAAGAAACAGTGGGTATTCTATTTGGTATGAGTATGAGATAATATTTGTGTACGTGATGAAGGAGTAGCAGATTTTGTAGAACACAGATTCTCTGATGAAGGTTTCTAAATAGTTTCTCTGAATGATAAGGACTAGTTTATTGTTTGGCATCTACAAGAATTCGCTCCATCCGGCTACACCCACATGGGTGGTGAGTTAATTGTCAAAGCATTTTTTTTTTGCCCTCAATGAATGACGTGCAGCCTTTTGCTTTCCCTTAATAAATGATTGCACCTTTTTGTTACTTTTGTCTCTTTTGCTTTTTTTTTAATCAAATACTTTTGTCTCATTTGAATGTTTTTTTGGTTTATTAAGTTTGATATTCATGATTTGGGTACGAATGGTTTAAGGATTTTTGTAATATTTCTTTTTTTAAAATATATACTTCATTATTGAATATTTAACAGATCATGAAGTGAATGAAATAAATTTAACTCCATACGTGGACATGTAGTTTGAAAGTGAAGAAATGCATATAGGTTCTACAATTCATATACTGATTTTACTGGGTTTAGTATTAGTAAAAAGTGGGTAAATAGAAGCAAGAAAGATAAAAAGACAATTGTGTCTCATAAATTTATTTATTATAAAGAAGGGTTTAAAAAAGTGAATGATTATGAAGGAACAAAGGCTCGTAAAGATTTAAGAATTGATTGTCTGGTTCAAATGATCGTCAATTGACGAGAAAATGGAAAATGCAGCTACATCTTTTGAGAAAGAACCTAATCATGTTTTAGCTACTCCTAGGAGTAAATATAAATTGCCATTTCAAAGAAAGATTTCTAGTGTTTAAGCAACTCAAATTGAGCAGGCAGACAATTTTGGTATAAGGCAAAAATTAATTTTTGAATTCCTAAGTTGACAAGTTGAAGACATGAGAATGTTGAATACACTCTCAAAAATATTAGCAATCATTTAACTAGCAAGAGATTGACAGAAATGAAAGAAGGCAGGGCTTATTTATTGCTTCATTATTTTGAAGCAAAGCAAAATGAAAGCCCATCATTTTGGTTCATTATTTCGCCATCGCGTCCTTCATCCTTGGGACTGCCATTGCTTTGCCTAGGGCTTTTCTAATATGTTCTCTTGTTGACAATTGGAAAGTGGAAATGGAGATTATCAGAAATGTGGACGCCATGTTCTTTGATGTGAAATTTTTGTTTTTGCTGATGTGACAAAAAACTCCAGATGGTAGACTTTAATAGGCTAACTGGATAACCAATATATAAGGAAATGGAGGTAAGTCTTGTCCTAATCATTATCACCACAAGAATGATATGATGGTGACAAAGGACAAGGCTCCATTCTACATTTAATAAATCAATATTCGTGGTGGAAATTTGGTTGTTACCGCCCAGTTTTTTTTATAAGTAACAATTTCTCTGTAATAAATTTTTATTCATTGTCTTTCATAGGCTCTTGTTGTAAATAAAGCTATAATTAAAAAAGAAATGCATATCTTACACATTTATTTCTTTTAACTAATATTTTAACTATGTTAGGTTGTATTTAACAATCATAGCATTATATTTGAACATCATAGAAATATTTTTGTTGAGTATGATAAATTATGAATATTGATGGACATAATTTCAATTTTTTTGGATTTGAAATATATTTAAAGCAAATTATTATCTTTTTTTTTAATTATTTAATCATATACTTTTAATTTGATAGCTATTAATAGATGAAAGTTGATAAAATAAGTGAACTCTTGTGAGATTATGATTTG
>QFDD01007337.1:0-12039 GCA_006871305.1 Vachellia collinsii
GCAACAACACTCCAACCTCACCACCTTCAACCTTCATTCCTCAACCTCCATCGACCAATCTCTGCAATGATGAGGACTGTGGAAGTCAGATATGGTTTCCAATTTTATAGAATTTGTATTTGCCTCCCTTTTCCACTCGAAGAGGACCACGACAAGAACAATGATTAAGACGAACGACAATGACTCAGGCTGATGTTTGAACAACGATGAAGAATAAAGACGACTCTGGTAAGGGCGACCAACTACAATGGAGGATGATGTTTGATTTATGGGTTGTTAGAGGTATGTGTGTGGTGGCTAGAGATTTGATGGTGGAGGTGGTGGCTACCTGGCTGGAGTGGTCTGCAGGTGTGAAGAAGGAGGGGGAGAAATTTTTTATTTAATAGGGATATTTTGGTCAATTGTTAATTAACTAGGTATAGAATTAAAAAAAAAATATCACGATTTCATAGACATACCAAACAAACTTTTAACCCTAATTCCACTTCCACTTTCACTTCCAAAAAAACTCTTCCATGTACCAAACGGGGCATAATACCTTGACTCAAACTGTCTCAAACTGTCAGTATTATTCTCTTGTTATCTTTTTTCTTTTTAATTATTAGCAAAAATATGATATGGTGTGTATGAAGGTTGAGCACCTAGCTCATTGCTCTCTCTATGACTTTGTGTGATTTCTTAATTTGTGAACTTAAGTTTAAGACTTTCAGTATTTATCATTTAAGACTATGTTTTTTAGTAAGGAAATTGGGGTGTTAAAATTGTAATTATATTTTTTTAAAAAGAAAAAAGAAAAAGGTCAAACGGGCCTCAAAATTATGTATAGATTTATTATTCGGGCCGGTCTTAATTCCCACATCAAAAGTGATGTTAATTTAATATTTGAGAGCTCATTAAGGCCAAGATGTGCCTCTAAATTCAAAGGGTGATATATAAATCATCCACCAATAAAATTCTCACATTAGTTTTAAGCTCGTTATCTAATGAGGTATAAGCGAATTTCTTATTAATTGGATGAATCTTTATTAATGCCTTTATATCCTATTCAAGTCAATATGATGGGAGATATTTTATTCTATTTTTTAATATCAACTTGATTTTTTCATTTCCCTTAACATCATTGTGGCGTTTTTCATTTTATACAACATTGAAACGTGCAAGTATCAAACACCATTAATTACTTGTAATTTTCATTATAAGCAAAATTCCATTCGCAAAGCAGGAAGGCATTCGCTTGATTTCTTGATTACTTAGTTTATGTTATGCATTCGGATCCAATAGAAGGCAAATTGAGAGGTTATTAACATATCATGGTCAAATAGTTAACTAATACTATAATAACACATAAAACCACGCTTCCTCTATGATATTGTTTATCAGCTCACCGAAAGAATACATGCTTTTATTAATTAATCATTCAAACTCGTCCCTAATTGAACGAAACAAATCAATCATAATAATAATCATTCAACCCTCAATACTATATTGGAAAACTATATTAACATGTAATGATCACGCTTGGTCATTCAACGTGCCCACATTAAAAACATAACTTATTATCCATTACTTAAAAAAAAGAAAAAGAACAAAAGAACGTTTACGTCTTTACCATATCTCACTTGAGAGCTGAGTCAGAGACAGGGGAAGCACCCCTAGTAAAAGCAGGCGGCAAACGACTGAGGTGAAGAGTGTTTGTTTTGGACCTCATCGATGATGGTGGCCCACAAAAGGCCATATTGTGGTCCATTTGTTAATTATTGCAATCAACTTGAGGGCATTCACCAAAATATCATACATAATCTCAATGACTCAATCTGAGGTAGCTACAGCCTCTCTATTGTGAGGTCCGCATTACAATCTTCGCAAGACAAAGTCAAAATTGTACGACATAACTAAGCTATTATTTGACTCTGTCAAGCTCTGCATATACTGCCGTATCAGCCAAAGCCAGCTATATCCTGACACCTGAATAAAACTAACAGAAACTTGTGTAACTATTTTTCTGTATTTTTTTTTTAATAGTAATCAGCTGATTCTACAAGGCATTGAGATATACAAGAGCAGCAGGAATGTCAAACTGATACATGAAGAGCAGCGTTGTATCACTGGGCGAAGGCGAGAGGGGAGAAAAATGCCACCACCTGACCCGAATGAGGCCTCCCACGTATGCCCTTGGGGTTGCTGCCCATCCCCAATTTTCAACTCTCCAGCATCTCAGAGAGGATTAGGCAGACCCAGAAATAGTTGTGCAGAGTGTCGCCATAGTTTTGCAGCAGCAACTGCCTCCTCCATCTACCCAAACACCCAATTCACTAATCATGAATCTCTTCCATCCCTGCAAGATTCGTTCGGTGAATTCATCAAGGTTTATCCACAATACTCTGAGACTGAGCAAGTTGACCGTGTTAGAGCCAAAGAGTATTCCCATCTATCAGCTTCTAATCATACTTGCCTTGATTATATTGGTATTGGCCTCTTCTCCTACTATCAACTGCAACGCCTTGATGTCTCAGAACCCCATGACCCTTCTTCTTCAATATCTAAAGCACTACCGAAGTATTATTCAGATTTCCCCTTGTTTAGTATCTCCCCAAGAAGTGGGAATATCAAGACTTTACTGCTTCATGGCCGGCAAGTGTCAGAATTTGAGTCTGCATTGAGGAGGAGGATCATGAGTTTCCTTAATGTTTCTGATAATGATTACTGCATGTTATTCACAGCAAACAGAACAGCGGCTTTTAAAATTGTGGCTGAATCCTACCCATTCCAGGCTAGTCGCAAGCTTCTGACAGTTTATGACCATGAAAGTGAGGCAGTAGAAACAATGATTAGCTCCTCGGAGAAGAGAGGAGCCAAAGCTATGTCAGCAGAGTTTAAATGGCCAAGATTCAGGATTCAGTCTGCTAAATTGAGGAAGATGATTGTGAGCAGGAGGAGTAAGAAGAAGAAAAGGGGGCTTTTTGTTTTTCCAATTCATTCCAGAGTAACAGGAGCCAGATACCCTTATCTCTGGATAAGCATAGCACAGGAGAACGGGTGGCACGTATTAGTCGATGCATGTGCATTGGGACCCAAAGAAATGGACAGCTTTGGCCTCTCTCTTTTTCGCCCGGATTTTATTATATGTCCATTCTACAAGGTGTTTGGGGAAAACCCATCAGGATTTGGATGCCTCTTTGTCAAGAGATCAGTCATATCCATTCTGGAAGATTCCTCAAGTGCAGGAATTGTGAACATTATACCAGAAAGGCAGCCATTTCAAGTATCAGAAGATTCTTCAGGAACAGACATGGAATTAGAAAAAAAATCAAGATTACAAGAGGAACTAGCTTCTTCAAGCTCTTTCTTCAGTCAGGGACAAAAGGTAGGAGAATCATCTAGGCTTTGGTACACAGAGGTACCAGCAGAATCAAAAGTTCCAAAGAGTTCTGCAAGTGAGGAAATACACAAAAATTTTGAGAGCTTGCAAGAGAGGAAAGCTAAAGATGGAGAAGATGAGAACCTTGATATTGAATGCAGATGTTTAGATCAAGTGGATTCATTGGGGTTGATACTGATTACTAACAGAGCAAGGTACCTAATAAATTGGCTGGTCAACTCATTATTGAAGCTTAAGCATCCCAACACAGAAGGGGTTCCCCTCGTCAAGATTTATGGTCCAAAGATAAAATTTGACAGAGGACCTGCTTTGGCATTCAATGTATATGATTGGAAAGGAGAAAAGGTTGAGCCTGTTCTTGTACAGAAACTTGCTGACAGAAGCAACATTTCTCTTAGCTGTGGATTCCTACACCATATCTGGCTTGCAGATAAGTATGCTGAAGAGAAGGGAAGAGTCCAACATACCAAAGAAAATGGAGGCAAGAAAAAATATAGAGATAACCAGGGAATAGCTGTGGTCACTGTTGCATTAGGCTTTCTCGCTAATTTTGAAGACATGCACAAACTCTGGGCTTTTGTTGCTCGGTTCCTTGATGCAGACTTTGCGGAGAAGGAGAGATGGAGATATACTGCTCTCAATCAAAAAACAATTGAAATTTAATTTCATTTATTCTTCTGGATTGCTAATCTTAGAAGACTTGAATGTGGAATCGGCTGAAGATTCATATGCATGGAAATTTAATCCTCCTTGAAAAAGATCAGTGTAAACTTATTGATTCATTTATTTCACAAGTTCAGATGCCATATATGCAATTCTTTTTCTCAAAACACTGCCTTCAAATTGTTTCCCACATTTTGTCCTTGCATATGACCTCAGCAAGCTCCACAACTACATACTGAACATTGAATGACAAAATTAAAACTAAATATTGAATAATCTGATTCAAGTGTGAACAAAAAAATAATAAAGATGAGAGAAGAGAACAAAATAGCATGCCACTACATTCATGCAAGGAGAAATAATGTTTATTTTCTGGCCTCATTGCCAGCGCACCAGGCAACTATCTTGAGAATTGAGATGGCTGGGTGTTATCTTCACTAACGTAAAATTTTAATTCTGTTGTGCAAGTAAGAGATTTAAAAAAATAAATGTGCCTTCTTTAATGGAAAAACTGCTTAATTCCGCCATTTCGGATTGGTTTCTCTCAATCTCAGAATATAAGCCAAGCTCAATTTGATAAGGGGTAACTCTGAAACTTTACTAATGGAGGTTTACCACTTCACGTGTAATTAGTTCAGAGTTCTCTAGTGTAATTAGTCTAAGAGCTCTTTCAATATAAAGCCAATAACTTAAGCCTAGGGTAAAGTATACCTGTTTGATCAAGAAAGGGTGTCAATATGCGCCCCAAGAGAAATTTGATTGGTAAGGATGTTCAATAGGACATGAATATCCTCATTTTGTGGATGGCTGCTGTCTCCAACTACAAATTCATGATTCTTATCATCGATCCTTATTAAACTTGAACCTGGAGCCTTGCTTATTCCTTTCTCTTTCATTAACCTCCTCACTTTTCTTACTTCTGCCCATTTCTCATTAGTTGCATATAGATTAGATAGAAGCACATATACGCCACTATCTTGGTATTCAAGATCATAAAGAGAGTTTAGCATGTTTTGAGAAATCCCAACATTCCCATAAGTATTGCAGGCACTCAGAAGAGCTCCCATGATCTGCACATCAGGTGCCATTGGCATTGTCTTTATCAACTCAAGAGCTTCCCCCACCAATCCGGCCCTGCAGAGTAGATCAACCAAACAACCATAGTGTTCTAACCAGGGAGAAAGATTGTAATTTTGGTCTGTCATATGATGGAAGTACCTACGGCCTTCCTCTACCAAGCCAGAATGGCAACAAGCTGTCAAAACAGCAAGAAATGTCACCTCATTTGGACTTGCTCCAGATTCGATCATCTTTTCAAATTGTTTCAGTGCCTCTTGCCCATATCCATTTATTGCTAGACCACCTAAAAAAGCATTCCACGTTTGAACATTCCTAAAATGCATCACATTAAAAGTCCGTTGTGCCTTCTCTATACATCCACATTTTGCATACATGTCAATCAGTGCTGTTCCTATATAAACATCCCATTTGATATGGTTGCGTTCAATGTATTCATGGACCCAAATGCCATAATCAAGAAGTCCAAGGCTTGCACAAGCGGAAAGCGCATTGGTCAGTATAATCCTGTCAGGCTTAAAACTAGAGCTCTTCATTTCACAGAACAAGTCCAGTGATTCCTTGGGTCGTTGACATTGCACCAACCCATGAATCATAGTAGTCCATGAAATAATATCTTTTTCACAAAGCTCATTAAATATTTGCTTTGCTTCAGATGGAGACTCACACTTCATATACATATCCATCAAAGCATTACCCAAGATCAATTCCATTCGACACGGAAGTTTTGAAATCTTTCCTTGAATCCCCTTCCCCAAGTTTACATCAAGCAATTTCCCAGAAGCTACAAGCATGCTAACAAATGTTGCTATATTAGGCTCCACATCCATTCTTGAAAACAATGCAATGGCCTCAGTAGGCAAACCTGCCTTCACATATCCAGATATCAATCCAGTCCAAGAGACCACATCTCTCACAAGCATATCATCAAACACCTTATCTGCGCCAATACAATCACCACAGGTGCCATAAACATGTACTAGGGTGTTCTGCACATAAAAATCACACCATAAGCCCGTCTTAACAGCTACCGAATGAAACTGCCTAACCTCCCTAATCCCTGAAAACTTAGCACAGGATTTCAAAACTGCTGGCAAAGTATAGACATCAGGCACAAAACCATTTCTTACCGTCCATATATAAACTGATAACGCCGCCCAGGGGAATTCACCGGAGGCGTAACCAGAAATCAACAAATTACATGGGAAAGAGCTCGAGCTCCAATCATAATGTTTCAAGAAATTGCATGCGTAATGGATTTCACTGACATGTTTTCCGAAAAAGTTGGCGGCTTTAGTAATCACCAGGTCGTTACTAACAAGACTCGAAGTTAATAGATGTGCATGGATTTGCTTGAAGATCTTCAAGTCATTGCATCTATGAAGGAAATCTAAAAGAACCCATTTCAGAGAATGCGTGGCCTTGGTCATGCCAGTGACCAGATGACCAACTCCATTACGAAGATATCTCCTTTGGGATTTGAGCGACGAACGTTTGAAAATTCAGTCCCATCTCTTTCTTCACACGACCTAATGCTTCAACTTCATACGCCAGCATTAAAAGCTTGACCAGCCAAACCTTGAGGACCCCGTCCAGATACAGAGAGATGTCAGCAAAAACTAGGCACCGTGAAATCAATCCTACTAAATGGGATGAAGAAGAAAACAGTTTCTGAAATATTTTTCATCACATAACTCATCCCCACCCAACGATATTGCAGATAATGTGGAGAGGAAAACACTCACCTTCAACTGTTGTAGCTGCCGTTTCCAGCCCGCCTCTCAGAGTAGCAATTTTGAGCCACCTGTGAGGAGTCAGATTAGAAGGGGAGGGATGCGCGATTTGAGAGGAAAAGAGGGCGATCAATCATTTTTTTAAAGTGCCCCTAAATAATACACAAAAAATCTTAATTCATCTTATGAATGAATGAGAAAAAATTTTCATGCAGAAATTAAATTGAAGAGATGAAAATGATTACTCGAGTATAGGTAGAAAAATGGAATCAATTAACATTACTTAATATTATCTCATGCGAGTTAGGTCTTTTTTTTTTGGCCATGGAGTTAGGCGGGTTCCTTCTTCTTCTTCTTTTTTTAATTATAGAAGTTAGGCTTGAAAAAAAATAGCTACTAATTAATCTAGGGGGTTAATCCCCACACAAAAGATTGCTCAAGAAGGAGGTGACATCTGCAGCTTAGTGAAGTGTCTAATAGAAGATAAGTTTGGGTACTTTCTAGATGAGTCTCTTTTGCTAAGATATTATCTAATGACCTTGGTCATCTCTGATAAGTCCGGCACATGCAACATGGTTTGGAGCCTGAACCGATGCATTTACATCCAATCTGATAGTTCCACTTGGTGGCGATGTTCAGTACATCTCCCTAGCAGAACTTCCCTGAAAAATCGTGGATAAATTTTCCCTTAGATGCATCTTTCATGAAATGGAACATACATTGTTGGAAAATTTCTTTTGTTGTAGATCAGCTAGATTCAAATATTTGTACACATCTAGTCTTCCATATTATCTAACATACATGTGCAAATATCTTCAACCACGGCCATCACCCAAATCTTGCCTTACTAGACTGGCATGTTGCGTTCTATGCGAGTCAATCCTGCAAATCACAAGAAAAGAAAGCAGTATATATGTTAAAGTTAATAAACTCTCTCCATACATTCCTTGCTCTTTATAGTCACAGAGAGCATGAATGACACTCTCCTCACAGTGACACCCAAAAGGACAATCTTCCGTCCTTGACAACCCTCTCCTAACTCGAATTGAATTGGTAACGAGTCTCTCATGGATTGCTTGCCACAGAAAAAATTTTATTTTCGCAGGAATTGGCCAACGCTAAATCTTATGTCAGAAAGGGTTAGCCACCTCATCAGCTGGTTTTGAAAGGAACGCATAAGCAGATTTAAAAAGAAAATGCCATCAGAAGAGCCTCTCCAAGAGAACTCATTATCCCTATCATTTGACGGGGGACTTAACCGGAGGACAGATCAAATAATATGAGGGGGGAGGAAAGTCTTCCACTTCTTAATATCCTACCTACCACTTGGAAGAATGAAATCATTAATCCGATCCTCTGGGTTAATATGCTTCACATTATAAATGACAAACTTAATAAGGGGCTTATCTAGGGTTCCTTCTATAATTAAGGAGGGGTAGAGTAATATGTTTGAAATAAAATACGTAAAACTGGGTGCTTGTTCAATTAGTTTAACACCTTAATTTGTTTTCGGCTCTGTTCCGGTGGTGGGGAAAGAGCCCACATCGGGCAGACTCGTCCAGAGTGAAGGCTATATGTAGCCGGGATGAAAGGATCCCTGGTATCTCGAGGGCCCTTTTGGATGGCTACGGCTGCACCTGGAGGGACAAAACCCTGCACCTACGGGTGACTAAGCAGGGACAATACTTCGGGATATCACAAAAAACACCTACAATCATATAAAACTTTTCTCAAAACATTCAAACCTAATCATAATTGCATACTCTGTCTAGTTCTTTTTATAGCAACTATTCTAAAATATTTCTTTAGGTTTTTTTTAAGAGCCTTTGATAATTGCAATGGATATCAATTATTTTTTCACATATGCTCATATTTAATAATGATAGTGAGATAGTATAAATTAATATAATATTGAAATTTAGTATAATTAGAAAGAATAATATTAGAAAGCACTTAAATTTTATAATCAATTTATTTTTTAACTGTTTTAATAGTATATACAACCAAAATGCTCTTAAAATCAAAATCTGGAGGAAGTAAGAGTGAGTCTTTAACAACAGTAAACAACAATAAAAAGCATCCAAGTTATAAATCCATTATCATAAATTTGTTACAATCACTTTCACGTAAGATAAGATAAGACTCCTCTGACATACTTATATCGAATTGCGTACAATCACTTTTCAAAAATTAATCTTAAACAAGTTATAAGTTTGATCTGTATCATGTTACATACAACAAGCAAGGAATCATTAAAATCTAATTTTCATAATGTTTAGCACAGAAGCACTCTTTTTTTTTTTATATATAATACAAGGGAGGAAATCCTCAATGCAACCTAACCAGTAACAGTACCACTAGGGTACTCATACATAATCAAGGACAAGAGTGTAGGAGGAGGATCCAGCACATGGTAAATGCTAGGTATAGAGTCGGGAAAATGGACCGAGCCCGATTAAGCATGTTTAAATCGAGGGCTAAGCTTGTAATTTAGTGTCAAAAAAAGGAGGCGGGCCTAAAAGGATCGGCCCGTTTAGGCCCGCCAATTTTTTTTATTTTTACTTTAAACATTTTTTAATCTTCCTATATTTTTCTTATTGTTTATCTAATGTATTATATTATAACAACTTCCTCTTTTCCTTTAAATTGTAAAAGAAATCTTTTTAAATCAAATACTTATTTTCAGTTATTGTATGTGCTATATAAAGACAAACATAAGACACATACATATTTCCACTCCTTTGATCTTTATTCTTTCCAATTTTAATATCAAACTTGTTATATTATTTGCCACATACAAACTACTTTTTAAATACCAAAATTTAAAATATATTGTTTTAAATAAAGTGAAAATATGTTAAACATACTTGTGATCCATGGGCCGACCCATGACCCGTGGGTTGGCCCATAACCCACAAACTTATTATCGAATAGTAAAATTGGGGAATGAATGTAAACCTTTATTCTATTATTTTATTTATTCCATTAATAACATTTAAACATTTTTTACTTCTAATTATAAATCATGTGACTACTACTGAAAACAATTTTCATGTCCAACTTTGCCAAAAACAAAAAATGATGATGATGGTAGTGGTGTTACGGATGAAATACTTGATATTTTTCGCCTCGCTAAAGCAAAGCCTTCTGAGCCAATTCCTAATGAAGCTTAGTCAAATTCAACTGTTCTTGAAATTAAATATAGTGATGAAGATTGATGAAGAAAGAAGCTTATATTGTATGATTTGTGAATTTAAGTTTAAGACCTTCAGAGTATTTATTATTGTCGATGTAGTTATTTAAATAATTAGATATGACTTTTTATATTTTTGAGTAAGGGAATTGGATTGGTCTTAAAATTAATGTTGTATTTTTTTTAAAAAAAAAGTTAAACGGACCTTAGGCCAGTGGGCCGGCCCTCGGCCCGACCTTTCAAGGGCCGAGCTTGAAAAAACAGTGGGAATTTGGGACTCAGACAGGCCCTGTAGGGTCAGCTCTAATTCCCAATTCTAACTAGGTGTCATTCAGCACAGAAGCACTCTTAGGACCACATTTAGTGGGTATGGACTAGAGAGGCTATACAGTGACAGCAGTTAATTACATATAGAGTCAGGAAAATGGGCTTGAGTCAAGAAAATGGGCTGGGCCCGTCGGGTCGACCTGATTAAACCCATTTAAATCGAAGGTCAGGCCTGTAATTTAGTATAAAAAAAGGGAGGCGGGCCAAAAGGGTCGGCCCTATAGGGCCGCTGCTTAAACGGGTCGGTTTGTTTAGACCCTCCAAATTTTTTTATTTATTTTTACTTTAAACATTTTTTATTCTTTCTATATTTTTCTTACCATTATCTAATGTATTATATTATAACAACTTCCTCTTTTCCTTCAAATTGTAAAAGAAATCTTTTCAAGTCAAATGCTTATTTTCAGTTATTATATGTGCTATATAAAGACAAATACAAGACACATACATATTTTTACTCATTGAATTCTTATTCTTTCCAATTTTGATATTAAACTTGTTATGTTGTTTGCCACATACAAACTACTTTTTAAAGACTACAATTAAAAATATCTTGTTTTAACTTGATCTATTTGAATAAGTGAAAATATGTTAAACATACATGTGACTTGCAGGCCGACTCATGACCCGCGGGCTAGCTCATGACTGACAAACTTAGGTGTCGAGCTATAAAATTGGGGAGTAAATATAAACATTTATTCTATTACAATAATAATATTTTAACATCTTCTTACTTCTATTATAAATCATATAATTACTACTGAAAACAATTTTCATATCCAACTTTGCCAAAGATTGAAAATGATGATGGTGGTGGTGGTGTTACAAATGAAATACTTGATATTTTTGATCTCGCTGAAGCAGAGCCTTCTGAGCCAATTTCTAATGAAGCTCAGCCAAATTCAATTGTCCTTGAAATTGGAGATAATGATAAAGATTGATGAAAAAAGAAGCTTATGTTGTATGATTTGTGAATTTAAGTTTAAGACCTTTAGAGTATTTATTATTGTCGATGTAATTATTAAAATAATTAGATATGACTTTCTATATTTTTGAGTAAGAGAATTGTATTAATGTTACAATCAATATTGTATTTTTTAAAAAAAGTGAAACGGGCCTTAGGCCCGCGGCCCAACCTCTTGATAGCCGAGCTTGAGAAAAAGGGTGGGAATTCAGAACTCGGGCCTAAATGGACCGACCCTAATTCTTAACTCTAATTACATATTGTGGATAAGAGTGAGAATCCATAATTGAAGGTAGCTCAAAACAAATACTGACAGATCCAAGGCATGTGGAAAAATAAAGATGAAAAATTGTCGGAAGATATCACTCCATGTAAAAGCTCTGAACAAAATGGAGTCCAATGACTTGGGTTCATTTTTGCTCGAATCGTGATGAAAGTTGTGCAGAAAGTTCTGTACCTGTCCAGCTGCTCCTTGAGAACAAGCATTAAATTTGCTTTTGACGATTTGCCGCAGCTTGCCTTTCATTTGTATGCTTGCTGTCAAAAGTCAAAACAACTCAACCCCACGTATTCTATGTAGTTTTATATAATGTAACGATAGTATCATTAAAATTTATCGACACAGAGTAATACGGACAATTTGACATAAATCAGTAAGTTTCTCGTTCTTCTTCTCGGGGAACAATCCTTACGGGCACAGTAC